>JARPMJ010005141.1:2500-66207 GCA_033366665.1 Phoxinus dragarum
TACCAGATTTAAGAAAAACGGTAGCACATTTTAGTGATATTTTTTTACTCCTCCTGAAGTTTGGATTGTTTTACTTGGATATTCTAGATATCCAGATGAAATTTTGACTACATGTAACAGTCCCTGAGCAAGATATAGCAATTTATTACAACATATTATAGGCGATTTTTTTTGTGAAAATCTGGTGTGTTTTTCAATTTACTGACAATATAGATATGTCCAAAAAAAGTTTAGGTAGTAAAATAAATAGAAAACATTGTAATAGAGCACTGAAGCAAAAGAGACACATATATATATAAAGCAATCTGGGCATGAGGATGGGACTAAGCATCAACAATCATTCCTGTTCGGCTCAGAGGAACAAACCCCATCGAATGCTGATCAAACCTGATGATGCAAACACATTCACTACGGAGCCTCTGAATGTCTATTAACTAATAACCCGATACGAATCACGATAAGGTAACGCCACAAATCTCCTCTTTACAGGACCCATTAAATCATGCAGATTGGATTAGCGGTTCAAAAGTTATTAAACATTTAAGAACAATAGTTATTTTTAGCCGGTGGCGGCTGTATATTTAAGGGTTAAATGGCACGAGAAATACACTGTGTGGTTGTATAGATACACACTTTCATGAGATCGTGTTCGTGACTCAGTCCTAGCGCTCATCCTGTCCGATTTTAGGGAAAAATCGGGGTCTATTGGAGTCGTCCGATAGATTTCTTTTATTTTTATATTGATTATTATATTTGTATTTTCTTAGGCGCTGAAAGAACACCACAGACACACAGTGTGGAAAACATGTTCCCCGTGTTCAGCCTGATGAGGAGTTTATGTCATCTTTTTACTCTTTTGATTCATTGTTAACTGTGTCATATATCTCTCTTAATTCCTTTTCTGTTTTGATTTTTCTTGCTTTTATCTTGTGATTATTTTAATTCCTTTCTCTGTAATGCACTTTGAATTGCCATAGTGTGTGAAATGTGATTGTCAAAAATGCTTTTCTTACTTAGTATGTGTATTCCAAATATCAAAAAATTATTCAATCAAGATGTATTTACTAGTAAAATACTAAAAGATATAATGTCTTATTTTATGGGGGGGGGGGGGGGGGGGGTGTTAGACAACTAAAATTGAGTGGGTTTTTGCTTCAAATGAGTGAATGATTCAAACGGAAACAAGATACATTTTCTTGTTTTAAGCAAAAACTCACTTCATTTAGATTTTTTTATTTTTCAAAAAACAAGACAAAAATACTGAGTAAGAAAAGCATTTTTTGCCGAGTAAGAAAAGCATTTTTTGCCGTGTAAATAGACCTTTATAAAGTCCTCTGGACTCTTCCTCACCTTGATGGCGTTGCTGGAGATCTGGATCTCGTGGAGTTTGCGCATGGTGCCGTCGCGGTCGATGAAGTACGAGGAGGCGAGCTGGTGAAGTGCCTCGACTCCTTGGGTGGCGTTGACCATCTTCCGGTCCAGCTTGTTCTTGGCCATGTACATGGGTGAGAGCTTCCTCACCTAATGGCACAGAGCAATATGGTCAGTTAACGCAAGACTTCACTTCCCCTCGGTCAGATGCCAAGTGTTCAGATATCACATTCACACAAGAACCATTCTGTTATCATGCAATCCATCACTTTCTTCTCATCCACTTCACATTTCACATCGAGACACTCATTGGTTGCATCAATGCAAACGCAAATCTGCTCATCAAATAACGGCTGACATGTTCTTTCAAGCAATGGCCAATTTTGAGATTTTGCTTCCATTACATTTCTTGTTTCCGCCACAGAATAAAACATTTTAAAAGATAATTGTGGCTTTTTATCTCACAATTGCGAGTTTACATCTCGCAATTCTGACTTTATTTCTCAGAATTGCATGTTTATATCTTGCAATTCTGACTTATACTTTTAACACACAATTGGGAGATATAATGTCAGAATTGTGTGTTATAAAGTCAGGATTGCATGTTATAAAGTCAGAATTGCATGTTATAAAGTCAGAATTGTGTGTTATAAAGTCAGGATTGCATGTTATAAAGTCAGAATTGTGTGTTATAAAGTCAGGATTACATGTTATAAAGTCAGAATTGCGTGATATAAAGTCAGAATTGCGTGATATAAAGTCAGAATTGTGTGTTATAAAGTCAGAATTGTGTGTTATAAAGTCAGAATTGTGTGTTATAAAGTCAGAATTGCGTGTTATAAAGTCAGGATTGCATGTTATAAAGTCAGAATTGTGTGTTATAAAGTCAGGATTACATGTTATAAAGTCAGAATTGCGTGATATAAAGTCAGAATTGCGTGATATAAAGTCAGAATTGTGTGTTATAAAGTCATAATTGTGTGTTATAAAGTCATAATTGTGAGATATAAAGTCATAATTGCGTGTTATAAAGTCATAATTGCGTGTTATAAAGTCATAATTGTGTGTTATAAAGTCAGGATTACATGTTATAAAGTCATAATTGCGTGTTATAAAGTCATAATTGTGAGATATAAAGTCAGGATTGCATGTTATAAAGTCAGAATTGTGTGTTATAAAGTCAGGATTACATGTTATAAAGTCAGAATTGCGTGATATAAAGTCAGAATTGCGTGATATAAAGTCAGAATTGTGTGTTATAAAGTCAGAATTGCGTGTTATAAAGTCAGGATTACATGTTATAAAGTCAGAATTGCGTGATATAAAGTCATAATTGCGTGATATAAAGTCAGAATTGTGTGTTATAAAGTCATAATTGCGTGTTATAAAGTCATAATTGCGTGTTATAAAGTCAGGATTACATGTTATAAAGTCATAATTGCGTGTTATAAAGTCATAATTGTGAGATATAAAGTCAGGATTGCATGTTATAAAGTCAGAATTGTGTGTTATAAAGTCAGGATTACATGTTATAAAGTCAGAATTGCGTGATATAAAGTCAGAATTGCGTGTTATAAAGTCAGAATTGTGTGTTATAAAGTCAGAATTGCGTGTTATAAAGTCAGGATTACATGTTATAAAGTCAGAATTGCGTGATATAAAGTCAGAATTGCGTGATATAAAGTCAGAATTGTGTGTTATAAAGTCATAATTGTGTGTTATAAAGTCATAATTGTGAGATATAAAGTCATAATTGCGTGTTATAAAGTCATAATTGTGAGATATAAAGTCAGGATTGCATGTTATAAAGTCAGAATTGTGTGTTATAAAGTCAGGATTACATGTTATAAAGTCAGAATTGTGTGTTATAAAGTCAGGATTACATGTTATAAAGTCAGAATTGTGTGTTATAAAGTCAGGATTACATGTTATAAAGTCAGAATTGTGTGTTATAAAGTCAGGATTACATGTTATAAAGTCAGAATTGTGTGTTATAAAGTCAGGATTACATGTTATAAAGTCAGAATTGCGTGTTATAAAGTCAGAATTGTGTGATATAAAGTCAGGATTGCATGTTATAAAGTCAGAATTGTGTGTTATAAAGTCAGGATTGTGTGTTATAAAGTCAGAATTGTGTGTTATAAAGTCAGGATTACATGTTATAAAGTCAGAATTGCGTGTTATAAAGTCAGGATTGTGTGTTATAAAGTCAGGATTACATGTTATAAAGTCAGGATTGCATGTTATAAAGTCAGAATTGTGTGTTATAAAGTCAGGATTGCATGTTATAAAGTCAGAATTGTGTGTTATAAAGTCAGGATTACATGTTATAAAGTCAGAATTGCGTGTTATAAAGTCAGGATTGTGTGTTATAAAGTCAGGTTTACATGTTATAAAGTCAGAATTGCGTGATATAAAGTCAGAATTGTGTGTTATAAAGTCAGGATTGCATGTTATAAAGTCAGAATTGCGTGTTATAAAGTCAGGATTGCATGTTATAAAGTCAGAATTGTGTGTTATAAAGTCAGGATTACATGTTATAAAGTCAGGATTACATGTTATAAAGTCAGAATTGCGTGTTATAAAGTCAGGATTGTGTGTTATAAAGTCAGGATTACATGTTATAAAGTCAGAATTGCGTGTTATAAAGTCATAATTGCGTGTTATAAAGTCAGAATTGTGTGTTATAAAGTCATAATTGCGTGTTATAAAGTCATAATTGTGAGATATAAAGTCAGGATTGCATGTTATAAAGTCAGGATTGTGTGTTATAAAGTCATAATTGCGTGTTATAAAGTCATAATTGTGAGATATAAAGTCAGAATTGTGTGTTATAAAGTCATAATTGCGTGTTATAAAGTCAGGATTACATGTTATAAAGTCAGAATTGCGTGTTATAAAGTCAGGATTGTGTGTTATAAAGTCAGGATTACATGTTATAAAGTCAGAATTGCGTGTTATAAAGTCAGGATTGTGTGTTATAAAGTCAGGATTACATGTTATTAAGTCAGAATTGCGTGTTATAAAGTCATAATTGCGTGTTATAAAGTCAGAATTGTGTGTTATAAAGTCATAATTGCGTGTTATAAAAGTCATAATTGTGAGATATAAAGTCAGGATTGCATGTTATAAAGTCAGGATTGTGTGTTATAAAGTCATAATTGCGTGTTATAAAGTCATAATTGTGAGATATAAAGTCAGAATTGTGTGTTATAAAGTCATAATTGCGTGTTATAAAGTCATAATTGTGAGATATAAAGTCAGAATTGTGTGATATAAAGTCAGAATTGTGTGATATAAAGTCAGAATTGTGTGTTATAAAGTCATAATTGTGAGATATAAAGTCAGGATTGCATGTTATAAAGTCAGGATTGCATGTTATAAAGTCAGAATTGCATGTTATAAAGTCAGAATTGCGTGTTATAAAGTCAGAACTGCATGTTATAAAGTCAGAATTGCGTGTTATAAAGTCATAATTGTGAGATATAACATGCAAAACCATTGTTTTTGTTCATGCAATTGACCATTTTTTCTTTCTTACAGGCTAGTGGAAAGAAGATATCCAAAAATACACATTTAACTCTTTATTTTATTGCACTTTTGACTCTGTAAATTTCAATTACAATCCATATCTTTAAAGGCAGTGAGTTTGAGTCTGAAATCTCCTCTTTAGCAGCTTTACATACAGGATTTACATACAGGGTTTTTACATATAATTCACCAAAAACATGGTGAGAATGTATTAGTTTCTGTCTGATGAGATTCATTTCTAATTTATGCTGTGACTAAAGGAGGAATCCCAAATCCCCTCTGTTAAAACCTTTAATATGTCAACACAATCAAACAAGCATTCTGAACCTGGCTTTATATGTTCAGATTTATGTTATGCAAATGAAGGGATTTTTAATTAGATAATGTCTCATTTCCATATTTAAACATGACATTTCAGAAAACTTGTATTACGGCACAATTGTCGTAACTCTCTCCGCACCATTAGCATTGATGAGGTTTTCCGGGAATCCACGTTTCTTTTTGAGGGAACTGCGACACTGCTGAAGACGTTCCCGTAGCATCAGTGCACTGACACAGCGTCTAGTTCGGGTTACATACGAAACCCTGAGATGTTTTCATGGTTATACGGTAGGTGGCGCTGTTACGCATCTTCTGAAATAGTACAGCATCCGCGGATCCGAAAACCAGCGGAGAAGATCATCTGCGTAAACCAATGCTGCATCCGGTATTGAATACTTCCTTACTATTATGGTCTGCGAAAAACGGTATTTCAAAAGAGTGGTCCAAATACAGAGTATTCGAAAAAACAGTAAAACTTCCCGTCTCTCTCTTGAATCAACACTGAGTGACTTAAACTGCAGTTCATCCGACTGGCCACTAGAGACCGGCTCCAAAAGAGACTCAACCCCACAGACCCTCATGTTAAAATGCCCAATTTTACAGCAGAAAAAAAACATGTTTACAGTCTGGTGCAAAAAGTGGTTTTGGTCTATATAGCTAATTTTGCCCTTCATGACGACTGTGAGGGGGTGATTTTTTTTTTTAACTCAGTTTAAATTATAATTAGCCTAACTGTGCGTTCACACCGGACCCGAATAGTGCGTCAAATTTGCGCCTGCCGCGTCTAGTTTGACGGTTGAACATTTTGAATGCATTCGCGCGTCCAAAGCGAAATGAACGCAAATGGAACGAAATTGACGCGCGTCCGAGGCAAAATCCGCTTCTTCTGGGAGAGGCAAGTGCTGCGGGAAATTAAAAAATACTACTGTTATTGTGTCACGAAATGTAGTTTTAAGAGTTGTTCAGTCGAGAATGTAGTTGTTTAAAGCTCAAATCTGTGGTTTGTTTATAAAGATAGCGCTTATTTTAAAAATTGTATCTGACGTTTTGGAGTCGTGAGATCCAGGCGATCACCGGGCGCTCAGCGCTCATGTAACCCGCTGGAGCAGCCTCACCTCGGCTAGTCCTTCATCTCATTCAGAAATGTAGCCTATGACTGCAAGTGTTCAGTGTCACATTCATAGTTAACATCTGAACGATATCATTCCTTCTTTCACGCGGGCATTTAGTCATTACAAAATAATTTATTGAGGCCAAACATATAATAATTTATTAAGGCCAAACATACAGTATAATAGGTTATTAAGGCCAAATGTTTTAAAATGACATTATAATCTGAAAATCGGGCCTTCCCCCGTTTATCACGTCACTTCACCACGTGACAGCAGCAAGCAGGCTCCGATTGGTTAACGCGGCGCGAATTGACGCAGAAGTTCCGATTTTTCAACTTTGGTAAAAATCGCAATTCGCGTCAAACGCGTGAATGCACAAAAAGCACTACATAAAATAATTTGCGCGTAATGTGCTTAACGCGCCAGACGCTCAATTCGCGCCATTCACGCGAACTTGACGCGCGAATGAGGCGTATTCGCGTCTACCGCGCTGCACTCTACGCCTCATTCGCGCCGCAGGAATTTTTTACGCGGGGTAACACGTCTTTGCATTGACTTAACATTGAAATCACTCGCGCCTGACGCGCAATTCGGGTCCGGTGTGAACGCACCATTAGAGTTCTGCATAATTAAGGGCGTGGCCACTTGAGTGACAGGTGGATTGCCTCTGATGTCACTACTAGCCGTTTGTCTGCTAGTGTTAGCGTCACCTCAGCTAATCCGCCTCGCTGCACATGATCGTTTATCCGGGAGTGACGCGTGGCCAAGATGGCGACGGCTGGCTCCACCCTCTTTGGGCTTAAGAAACGCTCTTCAGAAACACTATGGGTGACGTCACACACACTACACACATATTTTTTTACAGTATATGAGTAAAGCTCATTAACCCCGCACTCGAATGGGACGCTAGCCAAACTAAAAAAATACAATTACCATCCAAAGATGGTTTCTGTTATTTTAGGTGCTTCACATCACGCAGAAAGAGTTAATATGCCGATATCTAACAGTTAAACATCATTGACATCCTGGAATATATCGCCCTGTCGTCAATGTGGTCTGGAATAATATGGAGATGTGAACAAATGTGGGAGGGGCTTGATTTTGTCTGTAGGGAATTGATTGGATGGTTGTGGTTTGCTATTGGCTGATCTCATGTTGATTGACAGGTTGCCCCGCCCTCGTCATCAGAGAAGAGATGCTTTAAGAGGAATATGAATGTTCTTCACCATTCCTTTACTGGAAACCGATACCGAGACGCCACTGCAACACTACATCTCCAGACTTGTTGTCACGCGTTATAAAGCCGCGGCTTTGAGCTTGCCAGCTCTCGTACGGGCGTCACTTTGAGCGCTGTGGTTCATGCAGCCAACATGTCATTTTCTCAACATGTTTCTTCAGCGTGGACTTCCTAGTGTGTAAGAACTGACATGATGGAGACACAGTGTGCATCAGTGACTCACTTCACACACTGTCACTGAGAGAATCTTGCTTACAGTGTCAAACTGACTCGACCCGTGTGTGTCTCTCTCTCTCTCTCTCTCTCTCTCTTTCTTCTCCACCGGAGTCGAGTGGGAGAAGCAGCTGTGATTGATTTTTGCAAAGCGCCTCTGACCTTTTCCTAAATAACTCATTGACTAGGACACCAGAGGAATATCTGCTCCGAGAGTAACGGCACAGACACACCAGCTCTGTGTTGACATGGACAAACACGCGAGAAAAAACACTCTTTCTCTTTCCAAGCTTCTCTCTCTCTCTCTCTCTAGTTTTCTCTCTCTCTCAAAAATGCTAATGCTTAAGGCAAGACACGGCTTTGACACATTTTTTTTTTCACTGGTCAATTTTGAGGGTTTTGGGATATTTGTCTTCAATAACATCTTCTTTCAGACACATTTAGGTCTTTATTTTACTACACTTTGTCTATTTGCGTCTGTCTGCACCCTTTCATCACACACACCGCTGGGAAGCTCTCTCTCTCCTGTACAATGCTGTCGGATCCAAATTTGGTCATTTCCTTTTTATCAGCAACCAATCGTGAAAGTAAAAGGGCTGAATGCGCCAGTCGCACCGATATACACCAAACCTTCCAGCCTTGTGCCTAGTTATATTATGAAGACATTTACAGAGGGATTTGTAAATATGTTATTCCTAGCCTGATTTATATAACATTTTATTCCGAAAAAACATGGCGAAAATAAATTGTTAAAGGCTATTAACAGTATATTCTGATTTACAGGATAACAAAAGTAGATATCCATAAATAAATACAATTCCCCATCTAATTTGTGAACACAATGAAAAATAAAATGTTTTAACCTGGCTTTATCCAATACTCAGATTTCGTTTTTTAAAATATATGCAAATTGGTGCATATTTAATTTGATATTGCCTAATTTGCATATTGAAACATTAAATTACAGACAACTTGTAATACATTTTTTCCTCATGTTAATGTAGGTAATCAACAGGGAAGGTTTCATGGTGATATCTGCTAGTTAACAATGTTTCCCTATTCACCTGTAGTGTCTCGCCTTAAACAAGAAAGAATATCTGCCAATATGGAAAGAAAAATAAACCAGTAACACTTTACATGATGGTCCTGTTAGTTAACGTTAATTAATGCATTAACTAAAAATAATAATGAGCAATACATTTGTTACAGTATTTATTATTTTTTGCTAATTAGTTCATGTTAGCTCACGTCTATTTTAATAATATGAATTGATACAACTTTTGATTTTGATAATATACAAGTTTTTTTTTTATTAACATTAATAAGTATTTTTCATGTAAGTTCATGTTAGCTTATGTCAGTAAATAATGTTAACAAATGAAATGTTATTGTAAAGCAGGATACACTTTATGATAAGGTGTCCTTGTTATCGTGTAACCATACTTAAATCAACTATACTTACTGTAGGTTAGGATTAGGGTTTGGTTGAGGGTTAGTTGCATGTAATTATGCATAATTTAAAGTTATTACTACAGTAACTACATGTTACATATGTAACAAGGGCATACATTAAATGTGAAATGTTACCAATAAACTTAATTCAGAGGGAAAACAAGATTGTTTTGTTCTTATTTCAAGTAAAAATCACTTAATTTTGATATTTTTTTCAGTTAACAAGACTTAATATCTTAAGTCATTTCAATATATAGTGCATAGTGTATAGATCATAATTTGAGACACAACAGCAGTGTGTGTATGCAAGTGCAAGTGTGCACAACAGCATGGAGACCCACACACTACGGTTAATTAAACAGAGCCATTTTCACATGACAATGTCCACTGTTTTTTTGTTTTTTTTCACCACAAATGCACTATTAAGAACACTTATATTACACACAAAATGATTTAGCATATCACTAACAAGGTGTAAGGTCATCTAAAGGTCACGTGTGATTGGTTAAAGGTCAAAAGACCATTCATTTCAACATATACTGGTATTTATAGCTGCTTGTTCTTACATTATCGGATTCTTGATTTTGATGTGTGCATATAACCACGCTTATTGATCATAATCGAGATAACACTGAGATTTTATGTTTCGCAACACACCACACGGTGTTAGCTGCACATGAAGGCCCATCAAAAGCGTTTCTAACATGTTTTTGAGAACCTTAAACCATATATGTGACCCTGGACCACAAAACCAGTCACAAGAGTCAATTTTATGAAAATGAGATTTATACATAACCTGAAAGCTGAATAAATAATCTCTCCATTGATGTGTGGTTTGTTAGGATAGGACAATATTTGGTCGAGATACAACTATTGAAAATCTGGAATCTGAGGAGCAAAAAAAATCGAAACATTGAGAAAATCTCCTTTAAAGTTGTGCATTTATGTTCACGATTGTGCTGCATTCACTCACAAAAATACATGTTTTATATATTTACGGTAGGACATTTACTAAATATCTTCATGGAACATGATCTTTACTTGATATCCTCATGATTTTTGGCATAAAAGAAAAATCCAAAGGTTATAATCCATTGTTTATCAGCTTTTCTGTTATTTTTCTGTTAATTTTCCATAATTTTTCTTATCGGGTCGATAATTATAACATTAAAAATGAACATGTATCAGCCGATGCCGATATATATATTGAGCCTAAATGTTTTTGTTCTAACGTTTTGAGAACATTTGAGTCCAGATAACTTTGAACAAATGTGACCCTGGACCACAAAACCAGTCATTTTCTGAATTTATTATTAAAAATCTGGAATCTGAGGTTGCAAAATGCACAAAAAAAAAAAAGAAAATCTCCTTTAAAGTTGTGCATTATGTGCTGCATCCCCTCACAAAAATATGTTTTTACGGTAGGAAATGTACAAAATATCTTCATGGAACATGATCTTAATATCCTAATGATTTTTGTCATTAAAGAATAATGGATCATTTTGACCCATACAATGTATAGTTGGTTATTGCCACAGATATACCCGTGCGGCTCCAGACTGGGTTTGTGTCACATATAGCCATATATAACGGTATATACAATAGCGGTGGCGTAAGCCATGTTCCTGTCTTCTGTCTGTCGTGAAACAACACAAGCGTAATCTTCCTGCAGGCATGTTAATGTATTTGCACATCCGTGACTGTCGATTAACCTGTTAGCATCCACCTTTCGATTCTTGTGACCTTTATTTTCAGCTGTGTCTATATTGTTCAATCTCGACGGCGGGTCTCGGCACACAGCAGCCCTGACGCTAATGCGACTGACCTTTAAAAGCAGCATTAATAAATCAGATTTCCTGTTAATCAACCGATTAATCAATGTAAGGACGTCCACGGCGAGCAGAAAACAATGAACCTCTGTGTGACCTTGAGCTACGGTGTAATCACAAGCTGCCGTCTGTCCACAATAAAGCGTCCGACACGAGCCTCGTACAGTTTGTAATCACAGATATTATGAGCCGCGCGCAGGTATTAGCCTCGCGTTCCTCCAGTTCATTCAGCGCTGTGTGATTTACTGTGGTCCTCTGGACTGGAACAGGCATATTGCTTATATCGATTTTCCATTGGGTTTTATGGTCATATCGTGTAGGTGAGAGAGGGTGAGGGTGTTCATGGATTCTCTTGAATGCTGCGTCTGAAATGTAATGAAATTCGAGTCGCTATTTCATTATTATTTTTTTGCTTTGCAATAAACTCTATACGGATTTAATGACCAATAAATGCTGTAATGACCAACAGTGCAAACGCTGGCCGGCTCAACACTTCAGGACGAGGAAACACAATACTGACACACAGAGCCACTGACCTCAGGCCTGTCAGTGTGTCTCTGACCCCTACAGTAAACACAATACTGACACACAGAGACACTGACCTCAGGCCTGTCAGTGCGTCTCTGACCCCTACAGTAAACACAATACTGACACACAGATACACTGACCTCAGGCCTGTCAGTGTGTCTCTGACCCCTACAGTAAACACAATACTGACACACAGAGACACTGACCTCAGGCCTGTCAGTGCATCTCTGACCCCTACAGTAAACACAATACTGACACACAGATACACTGACCTCAGGCCTGTCAGTGCGTCTCTGACCCCTACAGTAAACACAATACTGACACACATATACACTGACCTCAGGCCTGTCAGTGTGTCTCTGACCCCTACAGTAAACACAATACTGACACACAGATACACTGACCTCAGGCCTGTCAGTGCGTCTCTGACCCCTACAGTAAACACAATACTGACACACAGAGACACTGACCTCAGGCCTGTCAGTGCGTCTCTGACCCCTACAGTAAACACAATACTGACACACAGAGACACTGACCTCAGGCCTGTCAGTGCGTCTCTGACCCCTACAGTAAACACAATACTGACACACAGAGACACTGACCTCAGGCCTGTCAGTGTGTCTCTGACCCCTACAGTAAACACAATACTGACACACAGATACACTGACCTCAGGCCTGTCAGTGCGTCTCTGACCCCTACAGTAAACACAATACTGACACACAGATACACTGACCTCAGGCCTGTCAGTGCGTCTCTGACCCCTACAGTAAACGCAATACTGACACACAGAGACACTGACCTCAGGCCTGTCAGTGTGTCTCTGACCCCTACAGTAAACACAATACTGACACACAGAGACACTGACCTCAGGCCTGTCAGTGCATCTCTGACCCCTACAGTAAACACAATACTGACACACAGAGACACTGACCTCAGGCCTGTCAGTGTGTCTCTGACCCCTACAGTAAACACAATACTGACACACAGATACACTGACCTCAGGCCTGTCAGTGCGTCTCTGACCCCTACAGTAAACACAATACTGACACACAGATACACTGACCTCAGGCCTGTCAGTGTGTCTCTGACCCCTACAGTAAACACAATACTGACACACAGATACACTGACCTCAGGCCTGTCAGTGCGTCTCTGACCCCTACAGTAAACGCAATACTGACACACAGAGACACTGACCTCAGGCCTGTCAGTGCGTCTCTGACCCCTACAGTAAACACAATACTGACACACAGATACACTGACCTCAGGCCTGTCAGTGTGTCTCTGACCCCTACAGTAAACACAATACTGACACACAGAGACACTGACCTCAGGCCTGTCAGTGCATCTCTGACCCCTACAGTAAACACAATACTGACACACAGATACACTGACCTCAGGCCTGTCAGTGTGTCTCTGACCCCTACAGTAAACACAATACTGACACACAGAGACACTGACCTCAGGCCTGTCAGTGCATCTCTGACCCCTACAGTAAACACAATACTGACACACAGAGACACTGACCTCAGGCCTGTCAGTGCGTCTCTGACCCCTACAGTAAACACAATACTGACACACAGAGACACTGACCTCAGGCCTGTCAGTGTGTCTCTGACCCCTACAGTAAACGCAATACTGACACACAGAGACACTGACCTCAGGCCTGTCAGTGTGTCTCTGACCCCTACAGTAAACACAATACTGACACACAGAGACACTGACCTCAGGCCTGTCAGTGTGTCTCTGACCCCTACAGTAAACACAATACTGACACACAGATACACTGACCTCAGGCCTGTCAGTGCGTCTCTGACCCCTACAGTAAACGCAATACTGACACACAGATACATTAAAAACTGTAAATTTAACAGTATTTTACTGTAAAATTATATTAAATGTACCATTAGATCGATCACAGTTATTTACCGTATATAGTAAGGAAACTTTCTGTTAACCAATTAACAGTTTTTTCACTGTAGCATTTTTACAGTTTTTAATAAAAATGACAAAAACACACAAAAAACTAATATTTTAACTAAAATTAAAGTGAAAACAGAACATAAAAACTTTGAATCTAACTCAAAATATTATGAAAAACTATAATAGCGTATCAATGTTATTAAAATAAAACGTAACTATATGAAGAAAATGACAATAAAGGAAACATCTGCAATGCATTTGGTTTTATTCTGTTCTTACAATCCAGCATCATATTCATTATTCCTATCATATTTCTCTATGCCATAATTAGAGCATCAAGTTTAACCACGAAGCCAGAAGTGCTATAATATTCCAACCTCTGAATACAAACTGTCCATGAAAGCCAAGCGACAGCACATCACAGCAATTACACTCGACAGCTGCGGATCCATATGAAACTGAGCCTGCTCAGCTGCGCACACACATGCGAAATCTGATTATGAATCGGCATTACGGACAGATTCCATAATGATCTGTTCTGCAAATCCACACAAACGGGTAATAACACGCATTTACTTCAGCGTGATTACGACTCTTAACTTATGAAATCAAAATGGACAGTTCTTATTTTCCCCTTCCTCTTGCAGCATCTCTTCTCTTCTCTGATGACGAGGGCGGGGCAACCTGTCATTCACATGAGATCAACCAATAGCAAACCACAACCATCCAATCAATTCCCCACGGACAAACTCAAGCCCCGCCCACATGTGTTCTTGTTCCTGAAGCGTTTCTCTCGATATACGGCACAATAGGGAAACAAAGAGTGCAACTTCACTTTCATGACCACTTTAAAGCAAAAGACTGTGTGCTTTCTGTTGACCATCACTATTAACCTCTTACACCTTGATTTCACATGATTTCAAGTGGCATACTTTAAATGAATGGCTTATAACTCTACAAGGTATAATAGAGTGCATGGTCGCATTTAATAGAAAACTTTTGAAGGAAATTATTTTGTTCATGTTTGGAGGCTAGTTCTTCGTCTGTATACTCGGGTTTGAATAATTAAGGACGACCATCAAACTCAAAAGCCTCTTCCATGTGTTCAAAATCTTCTATATTCTCCATAGCTACGTTACGAACCATTTCTTCTTCATTTGTGAGCAACTCCGATCATCACTCTTCACACACACGACGCTCCTCCTCCTGCACACTTCTGTTTACCTTTTCCGGCTACAACGGGAGTTCCCGCGGGACTTCAGCGCGAGACTACAGCTAGCCGTCTAAAACACTATTTAGGTGAATTTAAACAATGGCTAAGTTGCTAAACGCATCTTGTTGTCATGTAAGGACCCTGTTCATGTTGGACAGACATTTTAATTGCATGTTGTGTCTGTTAAGAGGCACAAAAACACTCTTTATGAATATGCCCCATAACTGCCGTTAGCTGCGTGAGCTCTGGGCATTAGCGGTAGCGGCTCCGTGTTGCAAACACCAATCCGGTTCGTTTTTTTCTAGACAGAACTCACAAAGGTATAACGATCAAGATTAACTAAGTTCTCCTTTAACACACAAAACACAAGCCATATATGGTCTGTAAATGTATCAAATTGTCAAAAGTATTGTATGGAAAAGAGCAGCACGGACATTATTCGAAATATCTCTGAAATAATGAAGGGTTTAAACAACATGAGGCAACAGTAATTTATGGGGGCGGGTCATTGGGAACGGTCAATTGCAATTGGTTCATGAGATCGGCCAAATTTAGTGTCTACCAATCGAGTCATAGATTGTGATTATCATCCCTAACCGGGTCTGTGCGCTCACCTCCCAGTGTGGCCGAGATCAAGATGTGCGTGCCATACTTCTTGATGATGGTGTCGATGAACTGTTGCGTGGACGGCCGTCGCCCGAGCATCCGCATGCTGCGCTGGAAATCCGGCATCAAGGGCAGAGGATTGCGGATCAGATCCCGCCTCTCGATGGCTGTGTTCCTCACCTTCCAGCGTGCAAACTCCCTGCAGAACAGAGCAAAGCATGAGGATCTGCATGAGAACACAACAGACTCAGTGCTTCAGTGGAGGGAAGCGAGAGCTGGTTTAGACTGGTGCCAGCTTATGTGTTCTTGCATATGCACATTCATTTTCAAACATTACCATATCCACAAATGCTAGATTTAAAAAAGCAGTCATAGCATATATTCCTGTACAGTCGGTAAACACACACTTGAATACAGAAATTGCTTTGAAGTTACCATAGCAACAGAGGCTGCTCCAGCACTTTTCATTAGGATCATTATCGAACGGAACATTGACAAAATATTATTGACATCACAAATGTATGTTTTATTTTACATTAGTTTTTAATCTAATTGAGATTTGTGCAGTTTGTGCATGATCACCTCAATAGATTATCTATAGAAATATTGGTAACACTTAAAGCCGATATGTGTACTGCATTATATAAGGTATTCATAATGTACATTATAATGCATTAGCCTATATATTTAAAAATAATAATTGCAAGCAAAGTTAAAATGCATTATAATATTTGCATCTTACATCTGAAACTGGTTGTTTGTCATGTGGTTTAATGCATTATACTTTATAAAGCTGTAACTAAATAGATACATATTATAATGTATCATAATGTTACAATTAGTCATGAGTTCATACAACGCACTATAGGGTGAATTCAAAGCAATAGTTAATGCATTAAACAGTTTATAATGCATTAAACATTATAATGCATTATAAAGGCTTTATTAATTATTAGTTTTTTTTAACTAACACTGACAATGAATAAATGCTGTAAGAAATATGTAGCTAATACAATAACTAATGTTAACAAATTAAACCTTATTGTAAACCCTAAAAAATACAGATCTGAAGAAAACTTTTAACTTTTGGCTGAACTATTCCTTTAATGTAATTCAGTTTTGTCACATATAATCTACCAGGACGTCAAAAAGTTTATTTTGCGACATCAGAATTGGATTTTGTCTGGCACTTTTTGCAAAACACAATTTCGAATGCATTAGCAAGAACCAACAATCATGTGGCAATCACTTTTGTCCAGTGTGATAGAGAGAAAAACAAAAGCAAAAACATATTGTTACTGAATCCAAATCAAGGCTTCCACAAAGTGATCTAATCAAAACAACTGCCAGCGGGTCTGTCGTCGGCATGATTGTTGGGATGAAGCGATGAGCATCAGTCCTGATTTGCCATTGGCCAGATTTTGGTCTCACTAATCCCACAATTGGTTCGATTAGCATCTCATTTGGCAGCGGATCGCAAGCGTCTAGTTCCTGTGATGAAGTGAAAATTTAAATTCCTTGAGACATGAAATGCATTCACTGACTAATAATCTGAAGAAACGCGGTTAAATTCAGTTGAGGCTCAACAGTACTTTAAAGAAGCATCTATTTTATAAATGCTGAGTTGGGAGTTGGACACTGAAACGTCCATTCAGCACCTGTCTAAAGTCTGAAGTCTTGAGCAGGTTAACATGAGGAGAAGTGCCAGATCAGCAGAAGCCGTCACTGCTGAACTTCTGCAGACTAACTGGACATTTAGATCACTCACAGATGTAGACGAGATCATATACAGATCATTCTCAGATGTAGACGAGATCATTCTCAGATGTAGACGAGATCATTTACAGATCATTCACAGATCTAGACTAGATTATTCTCAGATGTAGAGGAGATTATTCACAGATGTAGACGAGATCATTCACAGATCATTCTTAGATGTAGATGTGATCATTCACAGATCACTCACAGATGTAGACGAGATCATATACAGATCATTCTCAGATGTAGACGAGATCATTCTCAGATGTAGACGAGATCATTCACAGATCATTCACAGATCTAGACTAGATTATTCTCAGATGTAGACGAGATTATTCACAGATGTAGACAAGATTATTCACAGATGTAGACGAGATCATTCACAGATCATCCTTAGATGTAGATGTGATCATTCACAGATCACTCACAGATGTAGACGAGATCATATACAGATCATTCTCAGATCTAGACTAGATTATTCTCAGATGTAGACGAGATTATTCTCAGATGTAGACGAGATTAATCACAGATGTAGACGAGATCATTCACAGATCATTCTTAGGTGTAGATGTGATCATTCACAGATCACTCACAGATGTAGACGAGATCATATACAGATCATTATCAGATGTAGTCGAGATCATTCACAGATCATTCACAGATCACTCACAGATGTAGACGAGATCATTCACAGATCATTCTCAGATGTAGATGAGATCATTCACAGATCATTCACAGATGTAAACAAGATCATTCACAGATGTAAACAAGATCATTCACAGATCATTCTCATATATAGATGAGAACATTCACAGATCACTCACAGATGTAAACGAGATCATTCACAGATGTAGATGAGATCATTCACAGATGTAAACAAGATCATTCACAGATCATTCTCAGATATAGATGAGAACATTCACAGATCACTCACAGATGTAAACGAGATCATTCACAGATTATTCACAGATGTAGACGAGATCATTCACAGTTCATTCTCAGATGTAGATGAGATCATTCACAGATGTAGACGAGATCATTCACAGATCATTCTCAGATATAGACAAGATCATTCACAGATCATTTACAGATGTAAACAAGATCATTCACAGATCATTCTCAGATATAGACAAGATCATTCTCAGATGTAGACGAGATCATTCACAGATCATTCTCAGATGTAAACAAGATCATTCACAGATCATTCTCAGATATAGACAAGATCATTATCAGATGTAGATGAGATCATTCACAGATCATTCTCAGATGTAGACGAGATCATTCACAAATCATTCTCAGATGTAGACGAGATCATTCACAGATCATTCTCAGATGTAGACGAGATCATTCACAGATCATTCTCAGATGTAGACGAGATCATTCACAGATCATTCTCAGATGTAGACGAGATCATTCACAGATCATTCTCAGATGTAGACGGGATCATTCACAGATCATTCTCAGATGTAGACGAGATCATTCACAGTTCATTCTCTGATATAGACGAGATCATTCACAGATCATTCTCAGATGTAGACGAGATCATTAACAGATCATTCTCAGATATAGACAAGATCATTCTTAGATGTAGACGAGATCATTAACAGATCATTCTCAGATGTAGACGAGATCATTCACAAATCATTCTCAGATGTAGACGAGATCATTCACAGATCATTCTCAGATGTAGACGAGATCATTCACAGATCATTCTCAGATGTAGACGAGATCATTCACAGATCATTCTCAGATGTAGACGAGATCATTCACAGATCATTCTCAGATGTAGACGAGATCATTCACAGATCATTCTCAGATGTAGACGAGATCATTCACAGATCATTCTCAGATGTAGACGAGATCATTCACAGATCATTATCAGATGTAGATGAGATCATTCACAGATCATTCTCAGATGTAGACGAGATCATTCACAAATCATTCTCAGATGTAGACGAGATCATTCACAGATCATTCTCAGATGTAGACGAGATCATTCACAGATCATTCTCAGATGTAGACGAGATCATTCACAGATCATTCTCAGATGTAGACGAGATCATTCACAGATCATTCTCAGATGTAGACGGGATCATTCACAGATCATTCTCAGATGTAGACGAGATCATTAACAGATCATTCTCTGATATAGACGAGATTATTCACAGATCATTCTCAGATGTAGACGAGATCATTAACAGATCATTCTCAGATATAGACAAGATCATTCTTAGATGTAGACGAGATCATTAACAGATCATTCTCAGATGTAGACGAGATCATTCACAAATCATTCTCAGATGTAGACGAGATCATTCACAGATCATTCTCAGATGTAGACGAGATCATTCACAGATCATTCTCAGATGTAGACGAGATCATTCACAGATCATTCTCAGATGTAGACGAGATCATTCACAGATCATTCTCAGATGTAGACGAGATCATTCACAGATCATTCTCAGATGTAGACGAGATCATTCACAGATCATTCTCAGATATAGACAAGATCATTCACAGATGTAGACGAGATCATTCACAGATCATTCTCAGATATAGACAAGATCATTCACAGATGTAGACGAGATCATTCACAGATCATTCTCAGATATAGACAAGATCATTCTCAGATGTAGACGAGATCATTCACAGATCATTCTCAGATATAGACAAGATCATTCTCTGATATAGACGAGATCATTCACAGATCATTCTCAGATGTAGACGAGATCATTCACAGATCATTCTCAGATATAGACAAGATCATTCTCTGATATAGACGAGATCATTCACAGATCATTCTCAGATGTAGACAAGATCATTCACAGATCATTCTCAGATGTAGACAAGATCATTCACAGATTCAGATCATAATGTGCTGTTTTAGATTGCTAAATGCAAGATAGAATTTTAGGCACTTTATTAATTATAGATTTAAGTACAGTTTTTCTCAGTCGCTTTGGTGCATTTCTCACATCACTATTTACATTTGCACAACAGTTAGTTCAACCTCCACAACATGAAGGGCCAATCCCAATTCTACCCCTTACCCCTTCACTTACCCCTTCCCCTCTGTTTTGCTCGTGCACGTGGAGGGGTAGGGCTGTCTCGATTCTCTTTTGGTTGGAGGGGAAGGGCTAAGGGGAAGGGCCAGATAGCCCTTCAAACGAAGATTTTTCGGGACCACACTTCAAACGAAGGGGTATGAGAAGTGTCACTGCATACACCGGCTACAGACGCAAAATGGGTGCCCAATCAAAAAATTAGACCATAAATGTAAGAATTGTTGACTTTAATAAGTATTTTAACGACAAATAATGATTTGCTTTGTTACATTCAATCTTGTGTTCATATTTACGGTCAGTTCCTTCAAAGAAACGTTTGTAAAAAAATCTCTTCTCCCCCGAACAAAGCACACAAGCTATTGGTGTGTTCAAGTCATCTCGTAAAGATCGTATTTATGAGTTGAACGCACATGAACGCCACACAATGTCGTATTTCACACAGTTTCACACAGTAAATAAATAAATAGGTCAAAATAGGACAAACATAGGTCTGTACCTCCAACGTGTTAATACAACACCACAGAAAACAAGTCCTGTGCATCTTGGAAGTTTGTGATAAACATCGGCGCATCTCCTGTGACGTAGGCGATGACGTATAATGACGTGTAACGGTGTAGTAGTGGTGTCCCATTTCTTAGGGGAATATTTTCACCCCTACGCCTTGACACTCTGTTTCAAGGGTCAAGGGGAAGGGGAAGGCGAAGGGTTAGGGGTAGACGAAGGGGAAAGGGGTAGAATTGGGATTGGGCCTTAGTCATTTGTGCACTTCATAGTAGCAGTTTCTCATTCCTTCGAACAAATTGCAAATGCTTTTGGACATGCATCAATTGCTTTCATACAACTCTCTGCTGTTTTCTAACATTATCATTTGCTTATGTCATTTCAGTCAAAAGGGGAAGGGGAAGGGGAGGCCAAGTACATAGGCGGATCCCTGATGAAATCAGGGGTACAATTGAGGATCAATTGTGGTACAAATGTTAGGGGTACAACAGGGGTACAAATGTTGTCAATCACGGCCTCAAAATGGCTGAGGCTGGTTGAAGGGTGCAGCCAAATGTTGGGAGAACCACTGTAAATTCAATTATTCAAACATTTCGTCGGGAGAACAGGTGTGTATAAATGGCATATCCCCAGTCTTGCTCCATACAACACACAACATCTGCTGACTTTGTTAGACACTCTTTACAGGGACATAATCCCTGAGAATGAGCGGGGTCTAACTGGAGACCATCTGAGCAAGCATGTTGTTGTTTTGGATTGCATTGCAAGAGATGATATTTGCTGTGATGATGAAATGATGTGGCCAGACAGAGAGGAACGTCTGGATGTGCATGAATGATTACAGTACTATGTATGTTGTATGTTCAGTTCCAATATGTACTGCAATATTGTTTACAGTTGTGCACAGCTCTACCCAAAGGGAGTTTATGTTTGTTGTAAATAGGGGTGTATTTTTTCTTTTGCACAATGCTGTGAACAAATTAGAATTGCAAAGAGCATATGCAGTAAAATGTGAAACATTCAGTGTCTTGTACTCAGTTACCTCACTAAATAAAGTAATGTGTAACTTCACTGTATTTTTCAAATGGCTGTGCAAATAGTATATAGTACCGTCTTGAGCATTTTCAGGTAGTGTCACCAATATCTGACTTTTTTGCATTGGAAAACATTTACAGAGTAAACTGTCATAATGAAAACGTGACAAAGCCATTTGACTATCTTGTTCATAGGCAATGGTGTCAGGACTTTTCATCTTGATGACACTGACACTTTCATTGACATGAATACTTGCTTTTGAGGAATGAGCTATCCATTTTGAGCAAGTGACAAGCTTTTGCAGGTTATCAACTAGGTTTTGCAGTTTGTACTAATTGTTTTGAGAAATGCATTAACTGTTGTGCAAATGTAAATAGTGATGTGAGAAATGCACCAAAGCGACTGAGAAAAACTGTAATATCAAATAAACAAGTTTGAGTCAGGATTACATGTGGCCAAATCACAGTCAGATCAACGCCCCCGGCTGTGTGTTTGAGCTTGCTTTTATACAACAGCTCAATAAACAAACTGTTAATTACAGAGTAACTTAAGTGACAGACAAAATCAGTTAAAAATTGTAAAACAAGTTCCAAAACAAGACAAAGCTTCAAGCTTTACATTTAAGAGTTTTAAGTCCTTGCAGTCAGACAGACTGACTAGATAGATAGGTAACAACTCAAGAGGAATACACACTAATGTCACTGTTATTGGAGTATTTGTCCCTCATGATTTACCACTAAAACTTTACCTGCACAGAACGCCACTTGCATCGCAAGAGATGCGAAGACTGAGCTGCTTTCTGAAGGTGATTTATTCAGAGACAAGCTGATAAGTTATTATTTCTATAATAAATTATTGTGCACAACAATGTGTGACAGTGCTCTCCAAATGTCAGAAATGACTCATTGAGAATGATGCAAAGTCCTGATTGTTTCTTCAGTTAGCTGCAGAACAGACAGGACAGACTCTGAACAACAGCGCTGGTACATCGACTCCACGTCACAATCCCAATAACTTCTTGTTCGAACAACAGCCTGAAACCTGGCGACTTCACTGACCTCACAGGTTGTGTGATAAGAAGGCAGAGAACATGCTTAATAGACTAAACCTGCACAGATATCGATCCGCCTTTCCAACGTTTCTAAATAAAACAGTCAATTAACACAGTTACTAGGGCTTATCTGCTAGTGTGCATGCACTTTTCAAATCCAGAAACCCTGGACATATTCATTGGTATTCCAAGTCCACGGCACGTTTTCTTTTTTCCAAGTCTGGGACACAGAATGAATGGAGTAAAACAAAAAGTGTTACAGTACTTTGCAAATTTGATTACATATACTGAAAAAAAAAAGGTGTAGGCTTTATATTGAAGCAAATATCACTTGTATATTTCTCAAATAATTACGAAATGATACTATGGTAATACAACGGATTTTGAGGTAGAAAGACGGAAACAGTAGGCCTATTTTCTTATAAAACATACAAACATAATATTGTGCTTTTTAGGTTACTAAATAACAAAACTCTTGAAATCCAAAACAGCAATCCTCTGATTATAAATTGTTGCATGTTTTAATTGAGAGACGCTACAGTGTTTTCACATTTGGTCTGATTGTTTACAGTAATTGGTTGTGCATTTAAAAATAACTAAAATTATATATTTTTATTCACAAAAAATGTATTTACAAGATTCAAAATATATATTTTTTTAACAATTCAGGATGTTTATTGTTATATATATTTATACTACAATGCAGTAGAAGGCTTGATTCTGATTGGTTAACGAATGATCTAAGGTGTGCAATTATTTTACGTGTCCATATTACTTCGCCAAATGATTTGAGTTATTTCAAAGGTCCTCTGCAGCCGACAACAGCAAAATAACCAAAACATACAAAGACACTGACCAAGAAAATACATATAACAAACGATAGAATAAAACTGGGAAAAAAATATTTCCATGTTTTTCCCATTAAATCAAATTTTATCACCTATGTTAAGCACGCTCTGTTTCTCCCACTCTCTCTCCCATACAAACGCATACACACACCGAACATACATGTGCACAAACACTTTCTGTCAGTGCTGCTCCGCGACTTTATCAACAAAGTTGTTTCACAACTGAAAAGCTACACGACATTTCTCAGTAGCAAGTCAGTAACGTAGTTGTTTTTGAAGCTGTTAAACTTACAGACTCACACACACACACACACACACACTTCACACATGTTCTTTCTTTGTAATAACTGCATTATTCTGCATATTAGTGGGTCAAGCCTCGGTTACTAGCTCGAGATCAGCATCTGAGTCCTGGATGATATGAGTTAACCCGTTTTCCAGGAAAGTTAAGGTATAAACTGATTGAAAGTTTATACCTAGAAAAAAATAGATTTTTGCTCCTTACCCCGATTTCTCGCGTAAACTGTAAACTGCAGTTTAACCGCATTACTGGGTTTTTGGATTGCATGTAAACCAACAACCAATATTTGATCAGTGTATTAGTGTGGTTGTAAACATGCTCAATGTCTTGAGGTGTGGTAACCGTAGTATAAGGGGAATAACTGACTCCAGGCCATTGAATTCGGCTTTAAGAAAAAAATAATGCACACCTGAGGTCACGACGCAAGTGGAGCAAACTTATTTTTTTCCCTAATATGCATTATTTTTCTGAAGTCAATTATAATTACACATACTGGAAGCATGCAATACATGTGTCAAAATGCAACAAAAACCAGATCGCTCCAACATTAATCAACAGTGTTTACACTACAGTTTCAGACAGTTTTATTTCATCTTCTAGATCTTCTGTATGTGAAACAGCCTCAATCAGATTGTGTCTGTTTTCTGAGGTTTTATGTAAATATATATACTGTTGATTTCACTGCCGAGCGCATGTTGTACATGCAATGTGCTTTTTTTTTTGGATAAACAAAACATTTATTTGCTGATGTCTTGAATGGGCTGTAGAGGATTGTAAAGTTTGGGCACTTCTGGTCTACAGCTGTTCCTCAGCTTTCCTCGTCTGGAAATTTCCACCAAGACAAATTGTGAATTGAGCAGAACTGATTGTGTTCTACAAATGTCGGCGGTTTGGAGTGCTTTGGGGTCGGTACTGTAATAAAAATATCACCAGGCGGCTGGGAGCTCCGGGCGAGCGCGCACAATTAAGTCTACCTGCGTGAAGCCGACCCTCGCTGAGCCGCGGGTGCCAGAACAATCCTGGAGTGACACCCTCTTATTCAGACACTTCACAAACTGAGATCAGCAGGTTCGTCTTGAGAATAAATATAATGGAGACCTCGGCAAAACATGCTGATAATTCAGTTACAGCTGAGGTTTCCGCTCCTCGGTGGAAGTCGAAGCGCTACGCCTTTGGAAATCATTCTAAGAGCTTGGTAATTACTGCTCTTCAAGGGAACGGGAACAAATATATGCAAATTGCATTGTGTCTGCTTTTGCATCAACAAATCTCAAGGTAAAGTAGTGCAGATAATGAGGCGCATTAAGACTCCACATGAAATCACTCAGGAGGAGGATATAAGGTGTGTCGGAGGCACACACGTGTTCGGATGCTTGAGTAGATGGGAGGAAAATGAGACGAGGAAGCTGAGGAATGGGATGTGGCGACGGAAGGAGGGAGAGTGAAGAATGAAGATGAGAACAGAACGAGAGACTGGAATACTGATGAGTTCTGCACACGGACCAGACTAGACTTCTTCATCTCCCAGTGCGTCCACGTCACTGACTTATAAACACACAACGTCTGACCGAATGAGCAGCATCTGGATGTAAAGAACACCGGCGTATTGATCTGCAAGTTCTGGGCGACCGTGAACAGACATAGAGTTTGGCCAATGGAGCAATACTTGATGAAGGAATCGTTGATTCTGATTACTGATATTAATAAGTACTTATTTGATCATTTTAACACACAGTCTTGCCTTGTTTACAGTCATTGATTGAGTTATAAACAGCTATAAAACTGACAATATTTCTTGAGTTGCCATAAAGGAATATGAAGTAGTTAAGATGGTATTAAAATGTCCAAAGCGAGGTTAAATGGGAACACAATAAATGAACTGTTTCTTATGGACGCACATTTGTGGCCAAAAAAATTATATATAAATCTTCACTTTAGGAGGAAAGCACAAACAAACAAACAAACGGAACAGCCGCTAAACTGTAATACTTGATCGAGGAATCGTTGATTCTGATTACTGATATTAATAAGTAATACTTATTTGACAGTTTTATCATATTACACAGTGTCTTGAGTGGCTTATTGCTTCATTAACATCATAGATACAGTTATAGACAGTTATAAAGCTGAAAATAGCCATTAGGGAATAAGTACATTTTCAGATATTGGATAAAAGAGAAAAAAGGATGAAGACTCCAAATAGATTCATGAATTGTAACAGAAATATTAAACAGAAACTTCAACACTGACATGCTTTAATAGTTTTCTACACAGCTGCCATTTAAAAAATTGTTGAAGCCAAAATAAAACCATACCAATTATTGATTTACATATAAAATTATACTCTATCCCTAGATAATTTTTTCTGTTTGTCCAGAATTGTCCATTATGATTAATAATCCTTGGACATCCATGTAAATACCATGGAAAATGAGTGTAAATACAACCAAATGCCATGGTATTATCTGATATCTTCACTAAACTGAGGGTTTCGTAAATGCTTGAATTATTTCTTCTGAGTATTTTGATGTAATATTATCAAGGACAATGTTCTAGTTTGGACGGACCACACCAGCATATGTTCTCTGTTGGTTGGCAATATAACTGTAATGTGTTATTTTTCACACTTTCATTTCAAAAAACAAGAACCAGCAATGACAATGGAAAGACAAGACATGTTGCAACAAAAAAAAAAGCTCTAGGTATTCTGCAGTTTTTCCCTTCCACTCCTCCTGTGTTCCAGTGAATCCGCTGTGAACGGCTCCATGGGCCTCAAATTGACCTATTACTTAGCTCCAATTCTCCTCCAGCCGATCAGCGCGTTTCAATCTCCAGCTGCATAGCTTCAGCGTTCCTCCGTTCTCCTGCGGTTGTTCTGCAGGCTATTAGGGTCAGAGCGCTTTCCCTCCCGCGCTCGTCTCTGGACTGAGTCCAAATCCACAGACTGCAACAGTAAAGTCATCGACTGCCAGAGCCCGAATCACTGGTGCGTTCTGCTCAAGACAAACTTTAAGTTAATAAATCTTCTTACTCTGAGAGGCTCGTAGACTTCCTTTGTGTGTCTTTGTGAGTGTACACTACGTGCTTGGCATTGTGCTAAAGTTCGTGTAATATTCAAACACACCATCCCAGTGAACAGGGAACATTCTTTAAATGTTTTCTCAAAGTTACGAACAAACGTACTTTCAGTAAATTTAATGCAATGTTTGTTTAAAGTTATCTGGTATTTAGTAATGTTCTCAAAATGTTAGCAAAAAAACATTGTTCATAGAACTTTTGGTTACACTTTATTTTACGGTGTAATTGTTACATTGCAATTATATATTTAAGTACTGAGTAATATTAAAGGCCATGTTGCAGGGTAAATTTTTCTACGAATTTGTGCAATTTGCTTGTTGGTAATGAACATTTAAACTGTTATCCATTGTATTTTATGATCACAAAACGGAATATAATACGAAAAACTAGGTACCATCTTACAGCGGCAACGATTCTCCTTTCCGCCACAATGCATTGCATGACGTCAACTTGGGGAGAGAGTTTACCAAAGCCCGCCTGGAGAGCGTTGAGAGTGACTAGAGAGACGAGTAGTAGACGAGAGTATTCAGATCATTGTCTATACAACATATAAGCTGTATATAAGCTGTGTGTTTTCACTCACTCTTTGCAAAGTCTTGTGTTGTTTCATTGCAATTCTGAGCAATCCCCCCTCTTTTTTGGGGGGATTCTCTGCCCATTTTCTGGATTACCCTGATTGCCTGGGTTTTTGCCTTGTTGCTCAACTGTATTGTTTGACCATGTTTTGTCAGTTACATGGATTATGATTCTGGATTGTCCTGATTTTGGATCTTAAACCCAAGTCTCGTAGCAGATCGTAGCAGGTATCTTCATATGGACTAATTTGAATCAGTTGTAAAGAATCCAATTAAATGTCAGATATTGAAAATTATGTTTATATGAACCTTACACTTGACAATTGAATTCAAAAATGGCTTTATATGTGCATTACATGCATTCTGAAAAATCTATAAAATGCATGTAAACATTTGCATCACAGCAGAGCACTAGTGCTAGAATTCGCTTTGAGGAAAGTCGTTTCTAAATGATTTACATAATTCCTATTGATCCGATTATTTCGGGTCTACACTACCTTTTTTAGTCCGATCGAAATTACATTTGGATTGACTTCAGTCAGATCAATTGAGGTGTTTACATAGAGGCTTTTTAATACGATTAAGCCATCAATCCGATTTTAAGTGGATTATTTGGGGTCATGTAAACGTAGCAACTGACAGTCACAACAACAATGCAGATTTATCCCTTATATTGAAGAAGGTCAACGTAGGCTTTAATGTTATGTTTACTTTTTTTTTTTTCAGCGACATATTAACCCAAATAGATATATGTATTTAATTGTAAGGTGTCAAGAGGCAGTTCGAGCTACAAGCTATTATTATTCAGAATCGTTCAACTCTAGTCAATCTAGTCTTTATAAAAGTTTTCAGCTACTAATAAAACACTATTTAGGGGTGAGCAATATCAAAAGGTTATAATTAGGATGAAAAACCACAGCCAATGAGCGCAACCAGAGATTATCAGTTCAACATCAACAGTAAATCTCCCTCACACATCAGTTAAACTCTGACAACATCTCCTCTCATCTTTGGCCATTATTGAGGAGCCATATGTGAGCGCAATATGTATTTAGGCCCATACGCTCCGATTAGCAAAAGCTGTTGGATGGAAGTTGTGATATGATTCACTGCATTATTTCTCAGCTCAACGGCAGATTTAATGACCTCTCTGAGGAACTCCTGCGATAACAAATAGCCCACGCCACCAGCGCCGGGAGCGCACAGGACCGGAGTGATTATCATGCCACAAAAACCATTAGAAAGAGCCGCTGCGGGTTAGTCGCTCAACACTGAGGAAACCAGTGTTTGGAGAGTTGGTTAATAGCGTTAATCAGTTGAGATATCACTTAAATAACTCGCCTTGGAAAATAGATCCTTACTTTTTCTGAATACAGTGTCCAAGTCAAACCCCATTGCAGTGATATCAGGGCCTTTCCGACACAAGTACCCCCATTGTCCACAACAAATATATTTAAAAGCTAGCAACTACAGTTTCTGTAAATCATATTGCAGGATTCTAGAAGTTGATTGTTCTTCAGGGCTTCTAATATTTATGTCCCGTGAATATTAGTTGATTGTGATTTGCTGGATAAAGTTTGGGGAGTGGCTACTTTAGCAGGCTGAGAGTTTGGGGAGTGGCTACTGTAGCAGGCTGAGATTTTGGGGTGTGGCTACTGTAGCAGACTGAGAGTTTGGGGTGTGGCTACTGTAGCAGGCTGAGAGTTTGGGGAGTGGCTACTGTAGCAGACTGAGAGTTTGGGTGTGGCTACTGTAGCAGACTGAGAGTTTGGGGAGTGGCTACTGTAGCAGGCTGAGAGTTTGGGGAGTGGCTACTGTAGCAGGCTGAGAGTTTGGGGTGTGGCTACTGTAGCAGAGCTGAGAGTTCGGGGTGTGGCTACTGTAGCAGGCTGAGAGTTTGGGGAGTGGCTACTGTAGCAGGCTGAGAGTTTGGGGGAGTGGCTACTGTAGCATGCTGTGAGAGGTTTGGGGGAGTGGCTACTGTAGCAGGCTGAGAGTTTGGGGAGTGGCTACTGTAGCAGGCTGAGAGTTTGGGGCGTGGCTACTGTAGCAGGCTGAGAGTTTGCGGCGTGGCTACTGTAGCAGACTGAGAGTTTGGGGAGTGGCTACTGTAGCAGACTGAGAGTTTGGGGCGTGGCTACTGTAGCAGACTGAGAGTTTGGGGAGTGGCTACTGTAGCAGACTGAGAGTTTGGGGAGTGGCTACTGTAGCAGACTGAGAGTTTGGGGAGTGGCTACTGTAGCAGGCTGAGAGTTTGGGGCGTGGCTACTGTAGCAGGCTGAGAGTTTGGGGTGTGGCTACTGTAGCATGCTGAGAGTTTGGGGTGTGGCTACTGTAGCAGGCTGAGAGTTTGGGGCGTGGCTACTGTAGCAGACTGAGAGTTTGGGGAGTGGCTACTGTAGCAGGCTGAGAGTTTGGGGGGTGTGGCTACTGTAGCAGGCTGAGAGTTTGGGGGTGGTGGCTACTGTAGCAGGCTGAGAGTTTGGGGAGTGAGCTACTGTAGCAGGCTGAGAGTTTGGGGAGTGGCTACTGTAGCAGGAGGAGAGTTTGGGGGAGGTGGCTACTGTAGCAGACTGAGAGTTTGGGGAGTGGCTACTGTAGCAGGCTGAGAGTTTGGGGAGTGGCTACTGTAGCAGGAGGAGAGTTTGGGAGAGGCTACTGTAGCAGGCTGAGAGTTTGGGGAGTGGCTACTGTAGCAGGAGGAGAGTTTGGGGTGTGGCTACTGTAGCAGGCTGAGAGTTTGGGGTGTGGCTACTGTAGCAGGCTGAGAGTTTGGGGAGTGGCTACTGTAGCAGGCTGAGAGTTTGGGGAGTGGCTACTGTAGCAGGCTGAGAGTTTGGGGTGTGGCTACTGTAGCAGGCTGAGAGTTTGGGGAGTGGCTACTGTAGCAGGACTGAGAGTTTGGGGAGTGGCTACTGTAGCAGGAGGAGAGTTTGGGGAGTGGCTACTGTAGCAGGCTGAGAGTTTGGGGTGTGGCTACTGTAGCAGGCTGAGAGTTTGGGGAGTGGCTACTGTAGCAGGAGGAGAGTTTGGGGAGTGGCTACTGTAGCAGGAGGAGAGTTTGGGGAGTGGCTACTGTAGCAGGAGGAGAGTTTGGGGAGTGGCTACTGTGGCAGGAGGAGAGTTTGGGGAGTGGCTACTGTAGCAGGCTGAGAGTTTGGGGAGTGGCTACTGTAGCAGGAGGAGAGTTTGGGGAGTGGCTACTGTAGCAGGAGGAGAGTTTGGGGGAGTGGCTACTGTAGCAGCAGTAATATTTTGAGCAGCAGTAATAGTGATACTTGCCTTTAGAAAAGTAGGACAAAAATGATTTGTGTGACAACTAAACAATCTTCCAACATCTATATGTGTCCCTCGGCATGTATGAATTTTGTGCCTCAGGGACATGACAAAACATTGCATCACAGAAAAACCTTGTCTTCTACAATACTTCAGGCCACACACCAAAAAACACAACACGTGTTTGTTTAGTCTCTGTGTAATTATATCCTGCACAAATCACACTGAATTTGAGGCGTCCTGTCACAAGTTAATTCCCCTGTGCGCTCGTCTGAGGGAACAGTAGAATCCAGCTCTGAACATTTATAGCAGGGACCCCCGTCTGTTTTCCCATCACAGCGTTCAGACAGACAGCAGCATAATCAAAGACAATCGCTCATCTGAGTAGAGGACAAATCCCACCAGGCACTGCTTCGCCTAATGATCGCATCTGATGCTTTGCTACAAATCTAGTTTTATGTTCATGACCCAAAGACGGCACTTAGATATCATGGAGAGACACTTTTTACAATCCAATTAATTTCCAACAGATCAAATCACATCAGATCCTTTAGTTTTTTTTTTTTTTTTTATTTTTTCATGTTGAATGTCCTATCTCTCTTATAAATACATCATATTATTGTAAATGTAAAATTGATCACAAATACCATTTCATATTGACGTTAACATGTGTTCCTCTGTTACTTTGGAAAACCTTGGTACACTCAATAAAATAATAAAGTTTAAAAAAGGGATTTTTAGCAGCGAAGGACATTCACACTTAAACATTCACACAATAAAGGTTTTTTTTTATATATATATATATTGGCATCTATGGTTCAATAAAGAACATTTAAAGTCCTTGCAATCTTTAAATTCTACAAAAGGTTCTTTATCATAGAAAGTTATTCTTTAGACTTAAATATTCTTCAAACTAAGAAATGTTTTTTTTCAAGAATTGATCACTGAAAGGCTCTTTGTGGAACAAAAATGGTTCTTCTATGGCATTGTTGCAACAACAAAAATATATATTTTTTTGTATTTTTTGTTTAGAATAAACTTGGTTCCCCAAATAATGTTTCAGTGAAAACATCTAATTGGCTGTCAATGTTTTTATCATTCATCCGCTGAAAAACACAAATCAACCAAAAAAAACTTCTGAGAGTGATTCAGGCATTTACTCATTCTTGCAGCACTCCATTCACTTTGGCAAGAAAGTATTTGCTGAGCACATAGTTACCACGATTACCAGTCCAATGGTCAAATCAGTTCTGTGAAGACTTCGACCCTCTTTATTTGAAAGACAGATTAAATCTGAGACATAAAGTACTCAGCACAGTCATTGGCTGAATCATTCCTGTAATGCGACACCATTTAAAGTCTGAGTTTGAGCAAAGCAGCGGATTCTTTAAATTACATGATATACATATTCACATTTAAGCTGTTAAACTGTATTACTAATTGATTCGTTACACAACAGGATGAAATTAACCGTTATTGCTCAGGTAGCTTATATAGTCAGTTGACAATTTTCATTGTCGATTTCATGTTTTGAAAGCAAACTCACTTGATCAGACATGATGGGATTTTTAACACTCACACAAAGCAATCCATCAGATCTATATACTTATGATGTTTTGTGCAGCTTTTTTTCCCTCCAAAATGATGTCACTTCCTAAAAGATGGTGTTATTAGGTTTTTGTCTTTGTTAGGATTTTACTAAAGACAAGGATGATTTCAAATTAAAACACTAATTCTAAAACAAATAACATTTTGACTATAGAAAAATGAAAATTATGAAGTAGTGGAAGTATTCTAATGTGTCAACTATATTATGACATGTATGATATTGTCACGGTTCATGAATTCACTGGTTTCTTCGTGTCTCGTGTATTTGTTGTTTTGTGTGTGTGGATGTGTGTGAGTGGGCGTGGCTGCTCGTTTTGTTAATCAGCTCTCCACCTGATCTCATTCCCCTCATCAGCTACCATCAATCATCTCTGATATATAAACTCATCGCACTCTCCTTTCCCTGTCAGATCGTTGGTTTTGGTGTCCTCAGTGTTTGTCGTCGTCAGCTCTCCAGTTCCTGTTCCAGTTCCTGTTCGTGTCCCTGTTCGGTGTTTTCGTGGTGTTCGTCGTGTTGGATGTTCACTTCTCTGGATTCACCGTCACCTGTCTTCACCTCCACGCTGACCATCAAGTCCCTGCGCCACCAGCCCACCCATGTGTTTTGCTGTGTCTTCTGACCACTAAATAAAGAGTTTAACTTGCATATTGCTTCCGCCCCCTGAATTATGACAGAACGATCTGACCAGACGATGGAAGCAGCAAGTGGATCCTCTTCGCTCGATGACTTCGTCAGAGTAACCATTTCTCGGATAGAGGCCTCAAGAGTGAGGACAGCTATGGAGTCGGGTCGGGCCATTCAAGCTCTCGTGGCGCAGGTGTCCGAGCTCACCCAGCAGCTTCAACATCTTCAAGCTCCCACTGCGCCACCACCCACACCGGCCGCTCCCCCAGTTCCACCATCAAGCGCCTCCCAGTCAGAACCCCGTCTACCGGTCCCCTGAACCCTACAGTGGTGAGCCGAATTTTTTGCAGAGCTTTTCTAACACGCTGTACTATGCATTTCTCTCTGCAACCCAGAACCTTTGCCACAGAACAAAGCAAAGTGGCATTTGTACTCACACTGCTGACTGGGAGGGCAGCTCTGTGGGGGGACGGCGGTGTGGGAGAATCAAGATCCGTGTTGTGCCTCGTTCCAGACACTCGCCGCCGAGATGAAGATGGTGTTTGACCGCGCGGTCGCGGGAAGAGAAGCAGCACGAACCCTGGCGGATCTCAAGCAAGGAAGCAGATCCGTATCAGATTATGCCATTGAGTTCCGGACCTTGGCGGCTGAGTGTCAATGGAACGAGAGAAGCGCAGTGGGACATGTTCCTGCATGGGCTGGCTGACCGCGTCCTGAGAGAGATCTACGCGTTGGATTTACCCGCTACACTCAACGGACTCATTGACCTGGCGCTTCGCGTGGATTCTCATCTCTCTCGTATGGAACGGATGAAGTTACCGGTTCGGCCTTCAACACCGTGGAGACCACGCAAGCCAGCGGCGGGGACGCGGTCAGCCCCGTCTACGATCACGAGCCCATGCAGGTCGGGCGAGCTCGGCTTTCCCGGGAGGAGAAGGAAAGGCGGAGATCCCAGGGCCTTTGCCTGTACTGTGGGACTGCTGGTCACTTCGCTTACAACTGCCCGGTAAAAGGGCGAGCCCGGCAGTAAATCTGAGGCTACTGTCGGGTGGGATCTCCGCTGAGAAGACCTCATCAACATCAACTCTCCTTCCGGTAAGACTTAGATGGTCAGCCAACACTCACGACTGTCTTGCACTTTTGGATTCCGGGGCAGAAGGTAACTTCATGGACTACACATTCGCTCACAAGATTCACGTTCCCCTGTTACCACTCACCCATTCCATTGCTGTGCACGCCCTCAACGGTCAAGCCCTTCCCACCATCGCATTCACCACTGGACCCATTACACTCACTGTATCCGGCAATCACACAGAGACTACCTCGTTTTACATCCTGGACTCCCCCTTGGCACCTGTCGTTCTCGGTCACCCCTGGCTAATCAAGCATAACCCCAAGATTGACTGGCAGCAGAGATCAGTGTTGGAGTGGAGCAGTTTTTGTCATGAGTCCTGTCTTGCGTCTGCCTGTCCGTCTGTTATTGTTTCTGTTTTTCAGGAGGAGGCAGTGGATTTATCAAACGTGCCCACGGAGTATCTGGACCTGAAGGAAGTGTTCAGTAAGTCTCGGGCTGCTTCTCTCCCTCCGCATCGTCCCTATGACTGTGCAATAGATCTACTGCCAGGTACGTCTCCGCCTAAAGGCAAGCTTTACTCTCTTTCTATTCCCGAGAGGGAGGCCATGGAGAAATATATTTCTGATTCTCTGGCATCCAAATTCATCCGACCTTCCTCTTCTCCTGCGGGGGCGGGGTTCTTTTTTGTGGGGAAGAAGGACGGTTCTCTGCGACCTTGCATTGATTACCGAGGGCTGAATAACATCACGGTAAAGAATACTTATCCTTTGCCGTTGATGTCTTCAGCCTTCGAGAGGTTGCAGGGAGCGTCGGTCTTCACAAAACTGGACTTACGTAACGCTTATCATTTGGTCCGCATCAGGAAGGGGGATGAATGGAAGACTGCGTTTAACACCCCCAGGGGGCACTTTGAATATTTGGTTATGCCTTTTGGGCTGTCCAATAGTCCAGCAGTCTTCCAGGCACTCGTCAATGACGTGCTGAGAGACATGGTCGATCAGTTCATTTATGTCTACCTGGATGACATATTGATTTTTTCTTCGTCTCTCCAGGAACATGTTCAGCACGTCAGACGAGTGCTTCAGAGGTTGTTAGAGAATGGTCTTTTTGTCAAGGCGGAGAAATGCGCTTTTCACGCACAGTCTGTTCCTTTCTTAGGGTACATTGTGTCGTCTGAGGGGATGCGCATGGATCCTGAGAAGGTTAAGGCTGTGGTGGATTGGCCAAGTCCAGATTCCCGTAAGGCCCTACAGAGGTTTCTGGGGTTCGCCAATTTTTACCGGCGGTTCATTCGCAATTTCAGCCAACTAGCCTCACCTCTGACCGCCTTGACCTCCCCCAGAACTACGTTCAGGTGGTCAGACGCAGCCGAGGCTGCGTTTGCCAAACTGAAAGGCCGCTTTGTTTCAGCCCCCATCCTAGTTACCCCTGATCCATCACGTCAGTTCATGGTGGAGGTCGACGCGTCAGAGGTGGGGGTAGGTGCAGTGTTATCCCAACGTTCTCCTACAGACGACAGAATGCATCCGTGCGCGTTTTTGTCTCATCGTTTGTCCCCTGCCGAACGTAATTATGATATTGGTAACAGAGAGTTGTTGGCAGTCAAGTTAGCATTGGAAGAGTGGCGTCACTGGTTAGAAGGGTCGGGGGTACCTTTTATCGTATGGACCGATCATAAGAATCTGGAATACATTAGAACCGCTAAAAGATTGAACTCTAGGCAGGCTCGGTGGGCACTTTTTTTCGGACGTTTTGACTTTACTCTCTCGTACCGCCCGGGCTCCAAGAACATCAAGCCCGATTCTTTGTCACGTATTTTTGACCATTCCGATCGCCCGTCTACTCCCGAGTGCATTTTTCCGGAGTCCCTAATTGTCTCCACACTCTCATGGGAGGTCGAATCGAAGGTCAGAACGGCCTTAGAAGGGGTAACGCCTCCGCCCGGTTGTCCACCGAACCGGTTATTTGTGCCAGAGCAATTACGGTCCAACGTCATTCAGTGGGGTCATTGTTCCAATGTGGCTTGTCATCCAGGAGTCAGTCGTACCACGTCTTTAGTTAAGCAACGATTTTGGTGGCCACGTATGGCTCGGGACGTTCACAGTTTTGTTTTGGCTTGCTCAGTTTGTGCCACTGGTAAGACTTCCAATCGACCCCCAGATGGGCTCCTTCAACCGCTGCCGATCCCTTCGAGACCCTGGTCCCACATCGCTCTAGATTTTATCACCGCCCTCCCACCCTCTCAGGGTAACACGGTAGTTTTGACCGTGGTGGACCGATTCTCGAAGGCGGTCCATTTCATTCCCTTGCCCAAATTACCCTCAGCCAAGGAGACAGCGGTAACAGTCGTTGACCACGTCTTTCGGCTACATGGCCTCCCGACAGACGTGGTCTCCGACAGAGGACCCCAATTTGTGTCCAAATTTTGGCAAGAGTTTTGTAGATTACTGGGTGCGACTGTTAGTCTGTCCTCAGGGTTTCATCCCCAGAGCAATGGCCAAACTGAGAGAGCCAACCAGGATTTGGAGAGAACGTTGCGATGTTTGGTCTCCAAGAATCCTTCCTCATGGAGCCAACGACTGTCAATGGTGGAGTACGCCCACAATTCGTTACCAGTATCATCTACGGGCCTATCGCCGTTTAAGTGTAGTCTAGGTTACCAGCCACCAATTTTTCCTAGTCTGGAATCCGAAGTCGCGGTCCCCTCCGCTCACGCCTTTGTCCAGAGGTGTCGCCACACTTGGACTAGAGCCCGCGAGACTCTACTCCAAGCGGGAGCGCGCACCAAGGCTAAAGCCGATCGCCACCGGTCTAAGCCTCCCGTATACGTCGTTGATCAAAAAGTGTGGCTTTCTACTAAGAACATTCCTCTCCGCTCCGTCTCTAATAAGCTAGCTCCCAAATTTATTGGCCCATTCACTGTCACTAAAATTATTAGCCCGGTGGCAGTCCGCCTCAAACTCCCTCCAGTGTACAGGAGGATTCATTCCGTCTTCCATGTTTCCAAAATCAAGCCCGTGTTTCGTTCTCAGTTTAATCCGCCCGTCCCGGTTCCCCCCCCGCCGCGTCTCGTAGAAGGGGAGCCTACGTATTCGGTTAATCGCATTCTGGACTCAAGGCGGAGGGGACGCGGATTCCAGTACTTGGTGGACTGGGAGGGTTACGGTCCGGAGGAGAGGAGTTGGGTTCCTGCCAGAGACATCCTGGATCACTCTCTTATCGATGATTACAATCGACAGGTAAGGGAGTCTGGGGACGCCAGGAGGCGTTCCTAGGAGAGGGGGTACTGTCACGGTTCATGAATTCACTGGTTTCTTCGTGTCTCGTGTATTTGTTGTTTTGTGTGTGTGGATGTGTGTGAGTGGGCGTGGCTGCTCGTTTTGTTAATCAGCTCTCCACCTGATCTCATTCCCCTCATCAGCTACCATCAATCATCTCTGATATATAAACTCATCGCACTCTCCTTTCCCTGTCAGATCGTTGGTTTTGGTGTCCTCAGTGTTTGTCGTCGTCAGCTCTCCAGTTCCTGTTCCAGTTCCTGTTCGTGTCCTGTTCGGTGTTTTCGTGGTGTTCGTCGTGTTGGATGTTCACTTCTCTGGATTCACCGTCACCTGTCTTCACCTCCACGCTGACCATCAAGTCCCTGCGCCACCAGCCCACCCGTGTGTTTTGCTGTGTCTTCTGACCACTAAATAAAGAGTTTAACTTGCATATTGCTTCCGCCCCTGAATTATGACAGATATGGCCATTAAAATATAGGCTATTTGATAATAGCAGAATGATCTGGCTATGCCAACTATTTAGTGATCCAGTGAGAATTTTTAATTGGGCAATTTAATTTAGAGTTTCTTGGGAATTCATCTGGTTAATTCTGCTAACAGTGGCACGAACAAAGCATGTCTAATTAGATCAAGGCAAGACCTTGTTCACCAATTTCTGAGCATATTTGTCACATTGGTGGTTCTTTTATGCTAATGAGGTAATATGAATGAGATGGGGATTTTGAGAAGCTGTGAATCACCGTAGGAGAGTGAACTAATAATATTGTGGTTTTCAGAAACATTGATGCCTTCTCAAGGTTTGCTCGGGGGGAAAAAAAACACTCTTGACCTCTCCTCAGATCACAGATCAGCCACAGAGCATCTAATCACAATCTGTCAGCTGATAAAGTGCACAAACACACACGTGCTGGATATACTCAGCCAGCTCCGTGAAACAATTTTGTAGGGGTAGCCTATTCATTTTTCTCTAAAAATGGGTGACATTAGAAGAGGGAACGTGCAGATAATCCAGCCTGTGGAAAGGCTTCTCTGAATGGCCGCTCCTGACAGCACTATCCTTCAGTCTGTAAGAGACATGAGGGAGAGATTTCTCAAATAAATGCCCGTTAAAGAAGCATGGGAACAACATTTCTGTCACAGAAGCAAGCAGTTGGATAAACACACTACCAAAGCTCTTGTGGGGTCAACTCATTAAATGCCCAAATCCTGTTCAACTACTGATTGATTTACACTGACAAAACATCACAAAATGTATCCACTGTTTGGTAATAGAGAGCCTGAAGCCCCGCCCCTCCGCTTCCGGCTCATTGGACCTTATTTCGGAAAAAAATCTGTATGGTAGTCAATGACGAGAGACAACTTATCTTTTTATTCTGTCCGAACTGTGCCCTGAATTACACATTTGATGTTTGTCAATTTAAAAGTTAATTATGAAAGTCAAGGAAGTCGCAGTTTGTCATAAAACAGAAGAGTAACGTTTAGTTTTATGTGAAAATCGCTCATGAACTACATCTCTCGTCTCACACTATACGTCACCGTTGCTCGTGTGTGTGCAGTCTGGTACAACACACTCCGGCATATCACGGCGTAACGTTACGATTATAACGTAAGACTATAGAAAACATGACAGATGTTAGCTTCAGTAAAGTTAGCTTCAGTAAAGTTAGCTTCAGTAAAGTTAGCTTCAGTAAAGTTAGCTTCAGTAAAGTTAGCTTCAGTAAAGTTAGCTTCAGTAAAGTTAGCTTCAGCAAAGTTAGCTTCAGCAAAGTTAGCTTCAGTAAAGTTAGCTTCAGTAAAGTTAGCTTGTAAAGTTAGCTTCAGTAAAGTTAGCTTCAGTAAAGTTAGCTTCAGTAAAGTTAGCTTCAATAAAGTTAGCTTCAGTAAATTTAGCTTCAGTAAAGTTAGCTTCAGTAGAGTTAGCTTCAGTAAAGTTAGCTTCAGTAAAGTTAGCTTCAGTAAAGTTAGCTTCAGTAAATTTAGCTTCAGTAAAGTTAGCTTCAGTAAAGTTAAATTTAGCTTCAGTAAAGTTAGCTTCAGTAAAGTTAGCTTCAGTAAAGTTAGCTTCAGTAAAGTTAGCTTCAGTAAATTTAGCTTCAGTAAAGTTATTCAGTAAAGTTAGCTTCAGTAAAGTTAGCTTCATTCATTGAGTGAGAAGGTATGACGTCACATGTGCGCCTTTTGGGTTTGTAGTTTTTATAATGACGTATTTTCACAGTCTTATACCTCAACAGTTTTACATCAAACTGCGACTTTTTTTTACTTTAAAATGTATATTTTAAATTGACAAACATCATATGTGTAATTCAGGGCACAATTCAAACGAGATCAAAATATTTGTTGTCTCTCGCCATTGACTACCATACAATATTTATCCCATGGTCCCATTTCCACCGGAAGGGGAGGGACTTAGTCTCTCTATTAGCATTATAAAGACATTCACACAAGTTAATTATTTACAAAGGTGAAGTATGTAAGATTTATGTTAATAATACATTCTCTTAACCCAGTTTATTATTCATTGACTACTCCTAGTATGCCATTCATGGGTTTATCTTCTCCACCAGAAGTGTGAACATTGAGACCCTCGGGCACCATCAAAACATTGAAAGCGTACTCTGTCAATCACTGCAGCTCAACCAATAGCGAGAGTTTGGGGTGTGGCTACCGTTGCAGGCGGAGAGTTCAAATAAATAAAAGCATAACAATAAAAATAAATTAAAGCATTTCTCTCAATAAGGTTTCAAGACTAATTTGATGGGACTATTTGTAACTATTTTTGATTCACTATGTACAAATGATGTAACTTGCATTACTTAAACCTCTCACCAAACCTGCGTGCCATTTACTGTACAAATCCTTTCTCAACCTAGAACTGAAAAACCCCATTTTGTGTCAGTTATACTAATTATATCTACATATCAATGTCTATTTAGTATTCAGCAATTTGATGGGATGCTGGTACTCATTTCACATGCAAATATGTGAGCCAATCCTAGATCATTTACATACAGAAACAGTGAAGCTACAGTAGCAAAAACATCCATGTTCATATTCATGATGAAAAGTAGATTTTAGGACAAATAATTAAAACTATAAATATCGTTTCATGTAAAACATAATCCTAACGGTCAGAGAGACAGCAGAAACTGCATGAAAAACACAATTATGAATGTTTTAGTGCAAGAAACCTACACTTATGAGCAGACAAAGACCCTTTTAAATCTGTATGAGAATATAGTACAACATTTTAAAATGACAGCCATCATTTTTCCAATCAAGAACCGATTCATTTTGTGATTGGTGAGCAATTAACACAGAAAGAGACACGCTCGGTCTCAGAAAGCCCTGATGTGCGGTTCTGTCTCAATCGCTCGCTCTCCTCATGTCTCACACTTCTTCTGTTCATTCACGGGTCCCCTGTCACTTCTCTTAGTTCCCTATAAAAGCTCCTCTTAAAGTGGAAGTTGGGGAGAGCAGCACAATGTGGCTTTTCATGATGACCAGCCTGGTCAAACCAAACCCATAAATCACTCCAGCACAAACACAACCAAACTGCACGATCCACTGCCTTTAAATATACAGGCGCCGTGAAAGTAGGTTTGAAAATCAATGCATTTCATTTCCGCTGCATGTTCCTTACACTGCCTGGCCTCATTTTCATTCCGCTCACAATGGATAAACGCAGCCTAAAACCTGGAAAGTGTGAACAAAAGAGCAGAAAGATGTGGGTTTCTTTGTTTTATATTGAGGCTTAATGGAAATTAAACCATATTGGCTTCTTTTAAAAGTCATATAAACTGCTGAAAGGTGAGATTGTGATAGAAAGGTGATCGAATGTATTTTCATTCAACGTTTGGGTGGTGTCACATCTGACAGATACAAATAACCTTTCCTCATTGACTTCTGATCAAGTTTTCATAGTTACCTATACGTTTCAAGTTGAAATAAATAAAGATAGCTACAGAACCCTCGATTGCAATTTGACTGTGTTGTTTCAAGGACGAGAATGTGTAAAGCATATTATTAGACCATTTTCAAAGGCTGTACGATCTTGAAACTATTTGAAGTCCCCCTGTAGTCAATAATTGTATCCCTTAAAACTCATCTTTGATCACCAAAATTACATATTTAAATGTTTTTTCATTGAAAAACAAATTCTTAATACCTTAAAATATGTAACTCGACACCCTTGCCTCATTTAGTATGTGCGGTTCTATGAATATGCAAATGAGCCCCGCCTCCACTCACTCACTCACTCAGAGATCCACTGGTTGACGATCACACGTTGATCTGATTGGTCAAGGTAGTGTGTGACGTCAGAAACACCAGCGATTTCACACCGTGTTTTTGAGACTGTCTTTGGTTCACTGCAGTTTTAAGCAGAAAATACTGTCGACTTATGAATTTACACATGGTTTGTCTTAAAGCGTATTAAAAACACCACATAGACACATAAACAACATTAAAAGCTGGATTTACACCACAGGGGGCTTTTAAATCGTTATTTAGCATAGTGCTTTTGTGAGATTCAAGCTAGTTACGTGTTTCTTCAAGCGTGAAGACTGAAAAATGTACTGTTTAATGTTAGTTTTTATTTTTTTTAAAATCTTTATAATTTCCTAATGTTTTTTGTGAAGTCAGACTATGTTTGTACATGTGTGCTGAGCGGAGAGCTGGTAGAGCTATATTTTGCGTAGAGGTATGTGTGCGATGTAACATGTTCTCTGCAGGGAAAGGAATGTTTCCACTGATGCAAGTGTGCCACTAATGTAAACAACAAAGGATAGTTCTTAATATGGAAGTGGATTGTGACATGTTTAAGCATGAGTTGGACGTATGACACGTTCCAATTTTAAGAAGCTCAAAGCAACATGTTTTTGCTACCTTACAAGGAAGCTGAAAGTCTCTCTGTGATGTATATAACACATGACACATGTTTAAAGAATAAATCTCTTGGCAAAATTATCAGGTGTAGCTTCCGTGATTCAACAATTATGGGGGAAGCATGATTTTCAAATCTACAAAGCGTCTCAGTTCGCAGTAAACACTGCTCAACACAAACCTATTTTGTTTGAATTTCCATCTCTGCATATATCCAGTCTGGATTGCTCATAATGTTCATCTGGGAACGCAACGTAGTCCACTTCACCAGATTTTGAAGGTTAATCAAGACTTAATCTACTCACTAATCTACAACACAGAAATATACATCAATATTCTAAAACATGCATCGCGATTACAAAATGAAAAGTTGAAACAGTTTAAAAGGTGTTTGCATGTTTTGATGTCCACATGTTCTTGTTCAAGAAATTACAGTGGCTGAAGCATTTCTATCATAGCCATTTTCTTAATGACGTACTGAAGGAAAATGAAAATTGAGCGGATGTACGTAGGAGGACGGAGCCAGGCTAACTTTTTACCCTGTTAGCACCAAACACATCTGGTGGGTTTGCTGCCAAAATGCTTATTTTTTCCCCTTTTTTTTATCCAATCACAGAACCTGATCCCATTTGAAGTTCCAGTCGTGTCTGACAACTGAATATGCTGGAGTTTGTTTTTGGATGATTTTTCTTGAAACCCTTCCAAACATCATGTGGGGATGTAGGGGTTGTTTGATTTATTTATTTTTGTTAAAGGGATAGTTCACTTTGAAATTAAATGTTGGTATGTTTTATCTTACCTGAAGTGCATCCAAGATGTAGGTGTCTTTTTTTCCGCAGTAGTTTAAATTGTGATATTTTTAGGTCAAACCGTTTTTGTCTGACAGTCATATCATGCAGGTCTATGGTCACTGTCTCAAAGAGCACGCACAGAGTCCAAATTAAACAATTCCCCATCGTAAGTACACATTGATGGCCTAAGACACGAAACGAGCGGTTTGTGTGAGAAAACGAACTGTATTTATATCGTTTTTACCTCTTGTAACACAGCAACGTCCAAGTGATCTAAGGGTGCGAGCGCATCCTGGTGTGTGACATGCGCAGACTGGTGCATAGATATATATACACTAGATGTCGTCTTGGCTACGGCAGTTCATTGGAACGAATGTCTTTAATGTGACATCTAGTGTGACAACGGTTTGACCTAAAAATATCAAAACTGAAACTACTGTGGAGACAAAGACACCTACATCTTGGATGCCCTTGAGGTAAGCTAAAACATACCAACATTTAATTTTTAAAGTGAACAATCCCTTTAAGACTTTTTGACCCCAAGACTCAACTAATCTCTGCAGTTCTCCATCTGGGATCCTTGGAGACTCTTTGGCCACTCAAACTCTCCTCCTCACCGAGCATTAGGACGATATAGACACACGTCCTCTTCCTGGCAGATTCATAACATCTTTAGTTGATTATAACTTCTTAATTATTGCCCTGATGGTCAAAATGGGGATTTTCAATTCTTTAGCTATTTTCTTACTGCCACTTTCTATTTTGTGAAGCTCAACAATCTTTTGCTGCACATCAGAACTATATTCTGTGGTTTTACTCATTGTGATGGATGATTAAGGGAATTTGGCCTTCGAGTTTCCTCATATTTAAACTCCTGTGAAACAAACAAGTCATAGCTAGACACATTTAGTCACCCTGGTGTGATAAAGAATGTAAATATTCATGAAAATATACTCCAGAGATATTTTACTCATAAAAAGTTCAAGGGGTGCCAATAATTGTGGCCTACGTGTTTTGGAGAATAACATTTACTTCATAATGTGATTTCCCCCCCCCATCCAGTTTCAATTCATTTGCTTCAATAAAAGGTTGGAGTTTTGTGAATTTTTGGAATGAAAGATCAAAAGGATAAACAATGCAGATTTATTTTTACAGCCATCTTTGATCATATTTACCAGGGGTGCCAATAATTCTGACCACAACTGTATTGCATTTCTTCAGCACACACTGCAACGTTGTTCAAGCTCATTTGCAATCAAGCCCATCTAATGACGGTCACTATGGAGACCAACAGAACCGCTGCGGACCAACTCTCTATTCCCATCTTTCCCTGAATGCTTGCTGTGTGTTCTCTGCAGAAACTCAATGTTCTTGTCTGGATCTCTGTTCATTTGTACTCTTGTTAATTTGTATCTGGAATAGAAAGTACTTATTAGTGATACTTGGAGTCACTATTTTAAGGACGGTGGTTTGAGCAAACCCTTAAATCTCACTGTTACTCGTCCAGCACAAACATGAATGAATCCTAATGTAAATAACATGCTAGTACGATTAACATGTTGTTTGCATGATTTTAACATGTCGATAGCATCATAGTAGCACGGTTAATGTTGATTGCATTATGCTAACACGATTAGCATGTTGCTAGCATATTTTAGAAAGATTCTAGCATTATGCAAGCACGGTTACTATGCCGTTAGTGTGATGCTAGCATGCTTAAAACATTTATTTCTGTTGAACATGGATTAGATCCACTTAACTTAGCATAATTTCATGAACTGTATGATTTAATTTATTTTCACTGTTTAATGTTAACACAATTAGCATGTTGCTACCCTGATGGTAGCATAATAAACATGTTGTTAGCATTATGCTAACACAATTAGCATTTTTCTAGCATCATGCTAGCACGATTAAGATGTTGTTTTTGCATGATGCTAACATTATTCGCATCATGCTAGCACGATTAACATGTTGTTTTTGCATGATGCTAACAATATTCGCATCATGCTAGCACGATTAACATGTTGTTTTTGCATGATGCTAACATTATTCGCATCATGCTAGATTAACATGTCGTTTTTTATCAATATTCTAATGTTTAGCATTGTGCTAAAAGAGTTAACATGCTCTTGATGCTAGCATGAATTAACACTTCACTAGATGTTGCTAGCATCTGTTAACATGTAACAAACATGATTTAAAATGTTTTTAGCATTATGTTGACATGTTAATAATATGCATTTAGCATTGTGTTAGCATGATGCTAGCACAATTTTACTTGTTTTTTATCATGTTTTAATAATTAGATGGGATTCTTAGCACTTGAGTATGTTATTTTTAACTATGTCGCTATAAGCATACTTGTTTTTTGTCAAGTGTTTGCCTGCAGATAGCACCAGTCTTGATGCACATATGACACACTGCATGTGTGAGGAGGTTTATTTTAACCTCACTAAACTATCTCTGTGTTTGTTCTGCAGAATCAGGCCTTCCGTTACTTTCTTGCGAGAGCAATGTGTCGTTCACAGCGTCGGCGCTGCCAATATGCGACAGCAGACGGCGAGTGACTGTCCCGCAGAGTCCGTCTGTCCAGAGACACCGCTAACAGTCACACAATGACACGCTGAAGGAAATCCAGCATTTGACACGTCCCGTCACCTGTGCGACTCTCATTTAGAGCGTAATGGACGGAAATAAAAACGTACCTGACAGCTTTTCACAAGAAAACGGCTACTTGTCAGGCTCTGATTTGAACATTCACAAAAAGCACAATTTTCCTGAGCCGGATGGCATGTCTAACTGTTGTAATGATTGCTCAAGCCATCTGTGAAGTTATATAAATAAATATAGATGTGACGATCATAAAAAAGATTTATGATGATGTAAAATAGGGAGCAAACCCGGAAAAAATCAGGAGTTGAGGTGCAACATTTTACAAATGAAACGTTTATCAAGGCTACATAACAGAAATAACTTAAAAATATATATAACTGCACAAACATGTTAAAAATCTTAACTAATTAAAACATGGTAAAAAGAACCTGTCAACCTGTGTTAGCAACATGCTAAATAATATTAGCATCGCCTAAAACATGCTAAGAATATGATAGCAGATGTTAGCAACAATTAGTGAATGGTTAAAACAAGCTAGCATCATGCTAATGACATGTTAACGGTGTTAACACAATGCTAGACATACAGGTGAAACTCGAGAGATTAAAATATGGTGCAAAAGTTCATTTATTTCAGTAATTCAACTTAAAAGGTGAAACTAATATATTATATAGACTCATTACATGCAAAGTGAGATATTTCAAGTCTTTATTTGTTATAATTTTGATGATTATGGTTTACATCTTATGAAAACCCCCAAATGGAAAATTAGAGTAATGTGAAATGAACTTTTGCACGATATTCAAATTTTTCGAGTTTCACCTGTATTAGCATCTTGCTAAAAACATGCTAATCATGTTAACTTCATGTTAGCAATATGATAATCATGCTAGCATGATGATGGCAACATGTTAATCATGTTAGCATTATGTTAACAACATATTTAGTTTGTTAGCATCATGATAGCAACATGTGTTAGCATCAAACAGTGAAAATAAACGATTTCATGAAATGGCCCGTTGAATGTTAAATGAAGAAATTATTTTATGACGCAGAAATACACTAGCTATACCTTAATGCATGCATTTTTTTTTACTTCGCTAATTTAAAACATGATCAAAACACTAGTCCATTTTAATTACAAAAAAGAGAGAGAAAGTGACTGGTATCGGAATCAGCCAATTGTTGTTTGTTAAAATCGGTATGAACAGTATCGATAATACACAAATAATAATATAAATGTGTGTGTTTTCACAGCTGGTTGGTTTGGAGAGCTAGTTTGGGAATCTGCTGCCTTTTCTCTTTTAGTTCAGTTCGTTTATGCGTATATGCGTATAAATTATATGTTTATCTCTGTAAAGCAGCTTTGAAACAATCGACATTGTTAAAAGCGCTATATAAATGAAGATGACTATGAACATCTCAGTCACGCTCGGATCCGCACCAAAATAATCGTCCTGAGATCACCTCAACTCTGGAGCTTGTGCTGAGAAAGCAGTCCGACTCAATGGACCAAACTGTGTCATAATTCATTCATAATGGGAAAAAGTGTTACGTAAAAAAAGCAGCAGTGTCTGATTCTGTTGGTGAACACATTACTTCTCGCAGTTCGAGGAGCGCAGAGGAACTCTTCTGATGAAGCCTTGATTCTGCTGTAACACACACTTGCACACACAATGGCCACTACACACACTTGCTCTCGTCTTCAACTAATGGCCAGTAAAAGTGCAAAACCACAATATAACTATGCTTAATTTACTGTGTGTATCCAATTTATTTGTCCAATGTATTGAATTATTTAAATTAAAAAATAAACTTATCTAGTAAAAATAATATATATTTTTTTATAGTTTTCAGTGTTACCAAAATGAGGAACATGTTAAATACAGTTTAATTTAGGCAGTAATTATGACTCAAGACTGTTTCAGGCAGGAGAAATATTTCAATATGATTTCAGTTAACAATTTGATAGATATTTTAATTTAGATTCAAATATTTTTTTTGTATTTTTGTATTTTATTGTTATAAATATACTGTATATATATATATATATATATATATATATATATATATATATATATATATATATATATATATATATTAGTAATATTTTATAAATTAGTTTCAAATGGGCTATATGTAAGAATGTTCATGTAATATAAAAAAAAATATATATATATATATATATATATATATATATATATATATATATATATATATATATATATATATATATATATATATATATATATATTATTATTATTATTATTATTATTGCCAGTATGTGAACAGCTTGTAATGAAGAAAAAAAATGGCAAAAAAAAACGGGATCTTCTCCGACTAGGTTGTCTATGAAAGCCTGAATGATTTTAATGTGAAAGACGGGATGTTTTTGCCGGGAAAATCAAAAGCATGTGACGTTTATGCGTCCGATCGCACATCCCCAAGTGCATCGTAAGAAGACAGATTTATGAGGAAACCTGCAGGACAACCGGCAGATTACACTTTTATCTAGATTTAACACACTGCAACGTAAGTAATATAATGTTTTGATTGTACTTTATTATACACTTTATTATACTCGTTTTTTGTTTACATGAATTTATAAATGAAATAATAAAAAAGGGAAGAAAAATATAGAAATACACACCTAAATTAAATGAATTAACAAAAAATATATAAAAGAAGTAATGTGGCAAATATGCTTCAAAGACTGGGCAATATAGGGATGAATTAAAAAAAATCTGTCAAGGCGTGCACGAAAACCAGCCATGTATTGGCGATTTCTTGGTTGGCCTTAGTCGTCTTCCTCCTCTTCCACCTCTTCATCTTTAAAGGTATCTTTTTTTTTTTTTTTTTTTGCCATTTTGTCAGTGCCTCCGCCTGTGGGTGCTTTATATAGACTTGATTGTCTTGATTGATAATCCACAACAGATGACGATTATTAGGTTAAACGTGCAGAATAGGAATATAAGGTTATATTTCAGCACTTCGCAATTGGACAGCGACTCTTAAGTTGCACGTAGAGCGCGTTCTCGCGCGTTCATGTTAAGTGCATTTTTGGGAAATGCGCGTGGAATTGCCGCGAGCGTTCGTAACCTTGCACGTAGAAAGCGCTCTTAAGAGCTAAGATACATCGTTATTGGGAAACCCGGCCCTGTTCAGTCTCTGGAGTGTTACGATTGCGAGCACGAGCAGTTACTGCTGCAGTTCACCGAACGGCCACCGGTGTCGCTAAAAACAAGGGTTTCTGAATTCTACACACAGCCCCTTTTTTTTTTTTTTTGCAGGTACTATAAAGTAGTGACTAACGTCATTGCAACTTTCAAGGCCCAGAAAGGAAGTAAAAACATAGTTAAAATATGATTTATTCAACAATCTCTTCTCTTCCACGTTATTCTCCTACGCTCTTGACGTAGTGTAAACAGTGCAGCGCTTCTGGGTTCTCGCCAGAACGTAGGCTCACTATTGGCCACTATTGATCACATGCATCACACACATGACCAGCGTCGGCCCATCGTGAGCCAGCGTTCTGACGTAGAACCCAGAAGCGCTGCGCTGTTACACCACGTCAAGAGCGTAGGAGAATGACGTGGAAGAGAAGAAATTATTGAATAAAGTTGTTATTTTGGGGGGGTTTGTGCACAAAAATGATTCTCGTCGCTTCATAACATGAATGTTGAACCACTGTAGTTACATGGACTATTTTAACAATGCTTTTACTACCTTTCTGGGCCTTGAAAGTTGCAATGACGTTGCTGTCAATGGAGGGACAGAAAGCTCTCAGATTTCATCAAAAATATCTTAACTTGTGTTACGAAGATCTTACGGGGTTGACATTTTTGGGTGAACTAACCCTTTAAGCCTTCTCTACAAACACTATATCAAAGTATAGCTGTGGTGATGGACGTAGAAAGATAAGCCACAGCGGTAATGCCCCGTTAATGAGCTGCATATGAGCCGTTATAAAGCCAGAAGCTGACGACTCTAATCGAGCAGCTTATCTCCCGATGGTGAGCTGATCTGGCATTGTGAGAGCTGGTTGTGGGATCACGTGTAGCTGTCACACACACACACACACCTAATGCAGCGCGGCACAACACAAACGGAGCAGATACCTCGTCCATTTTGGACACAATTACACTAAATATCTCTCAAAGAAGCTCATGTTTCAAGGGGAAAAGCAGATGAAAAGAGTCAGCAAATAATTGAAGTTCAACTCAAACTTATAAAAGTGAACACATGCAAAGCTTTCAATGGGAACCAAAGGTTTTACTGTGTGATTTCATAGCGGCACATTGCAAACTCAACTTTTTATGCATATACTGCAGCATTAAAGAACCCATAAATCATTAAAAAATAAAAAAAATAATTGACCCTTATCTTCTGCAGTTTCTCCTAAAATTTCTTTAACAGAAAAATAATGATGGGCTTCAAGGACTGTGATGGAAATGACAATAATACTTATGCTCATGGGAACACATAATTTCCATCCAAACACAATGTTTCACTTAACACGCTGATTAGCATAAAGCGCCTGAGAGTAAATGAACAGGTTTATGGAAGGTGCTTTAGAGCCAAGAGCTTCCTCTGATCCAAATATAATGCTGTATAATGTCTCATTTTAAGACAATAAAAATTGGATTTTCACATTTTCTTGAGGAAGGTGTGTGTCGGGTGTTGTGGTGGTTGCCAGGCGGATGCTATGCAGTTGCTAAGATGTTGTTTTGGCCGCATGTTTTCAAGTCGCATTTATTTATATAGTGCTTTTTACAATACAGCTTTAGTTGACATGTAGTTGCAAAGTTACTTATAGTTAGTAGAATGTCTAAAGTGGACTATCGAAATAAAGTGTTACCAAAAAAACTAAAAACACGAGAATGAACCTCATTGGTTCTCGCACATCAAGCAAAAATAAGTTGATGAATGTTTATATGTGAATAAAAGCCTAAATTCAATATGTTCATCATATAAAGCAATAGCAATTATGATCTCCTTATTAACTTTTTGAAGTGTTAAAATGGTAGTCAATGGAGGGACAGAAATCTGACGATGGTCGGTTGTTTTTGGGTGAACTATCCCTTCAATAAATGCTGTAAATGCTCATGTTTATGCATTAATGAGACGATGTTGTAAAGTGTTACCTTTATTGCAAGTAAAGATTTATTGTATCTCTATAGAGATAGACATACAAGGGAATGAATACTTCACAGGACCTCACTGCCATCAGAAGACACAAGAGGTCAGAGATTAAACTGTGCAGGGCAACAGGACAGTGGGAAACGTAAGACGGGCATTCAGTGGTTTGTTCAAATCCCTAACCCGTGAGTAACAGCGATGCGCGACTTCACATCCATTAGTGTTGTTTGCTGTGTGGGAGTAAATCTTCAATGCCGTGTTTCTTCTCCCTTAACATCCCGCGCTAATTCTGAAGACCCATCGTTCCACAACCGTACATCTGTTTTTCCGTATTCAGTGATTAAAACGGCTCCAAACAAACATGCGCGTTGCGTTCCCTTTCCCGCGGAGTGAATGGCGTCCCCAGAGACGCGGTTGCAGCCCACTCAGTGGTTTCGGCACTGCTTAACCCTGACATGTCTTCCAGCTCCATTTCTCTGCTAATTGCCAGCTCTTCCTGCCGGTAATTAACTAATCCCATCGTGGCGGATGATTATCTGGGGTTCGAGAGCGATGCGACATTATCCCACCCAATTCAGATGTTGTTGATTTTCACAGAGAGAGACTGCGGTTACGGATACGCAAACGTCTTTAGCCGTACGGTTTATTACTTATTAATGTGTGTCTTCTGATCAGCTGTTTGAGAGCTACACTTTAGGTTACACTTTACTGTACGCTTATGTTTAACACTATATTAAACATGAACTATGAGCAATACTTCTACGGCATGTATTATTGTTAATGTTAATTTGAGCATTGACTAAAACATTTATGTTTGTTAGCTTTAGTAAATGCACATGAGCATGAACATGTTATTAACTAAGGTTAATAAAAGCTGCAAAAGCATACTGACCATTGTTAGATAATGTTAGTTAAGGGATTAGTTCACTTCAGAATTAAAATTTCCTGATAATTTACTCTCCTCCACGTCATCCAAGATGTTCATATGTTTATTTCTTCAGTGGAAAAGAAATGAAGGTTTTTGAGGAAAACATTTCAGGATATTTCTTCATATAATGGACTTCAATGGTCCAACGGGTCGAAGGTCCAGATGTGAGTTTCAGTGCAGCTTCAGTCTCGTCACGATCCAGCCGAGGAATTAGAGTCTTATCTAGACAAACCAGCGGCCATTTTATACCAAAAATAAACATTTATATACTTTTAACCACAAATGCTCATCTTGCACTCGCTGTGATGCCAGGGGTGGACAAAGTACACAACTTCCTTACTTGAGTAAAAGTACAGATGGTCAAATATTACTCCGTTACAAGTAAAAGTTGTAAAGACAGATTTTTACTTAACGTAAACGTTGAAAATTAAAATCATGTTGATGTCAGAATCCAATGTTAGATTGACGTTAATCTCCAACGTTGGACAGATGTTGTATTGTGGTTGAAAATCGGTTGACGTCAGAAACCAACATCAGTCGAGTTCTAACGTCAACCAGACTTTCATTTGCAACCCAAATCATCCCTGACGTTATACTCTCTACTCGAGGACCTTGACAGAAATGTAGTGGAGTAAAAAGTACGATATTTGTCTTTCAAATGTAGTGAAGTTAAAGTAAAAGTTTCCAGAAAAAATAATACTCAAGTAAAGTACAGATACTTCAAAAGTGTACTTAAGTACAGTACTCAAGTAAATGTACTTTGTTACTGTCCACCTCTGTGTGATGCACATATTACGTAATCACGTTGAGAGGTCAAGTGTGACGTCGGCGGAAAAACACTGACTAACAACAACAAAAAAGAACAAACAAATTTGCCATTGAAGTCCATTATATGGAGAAACATCCTGGAGTGTTTTCCTCAAAAACCTTAATTTATTTTCCACTGAAGAAAGAAAGACATGAACATCTTGGATGATGTGTGGGAGAGTAAACTATCTGGTAATTTTAATTCTGAAGTGAACTAATCATTTAATGCACAATAACAAATGAGACGCTTGTAAAGCATTACCAGAAAAGCATTATAAAATGGTGAACCTGCAAGTCAGGGTAAAAATAGGAAATGTAATTTTGCTTCATGAAAATGAAGCCTATTTGTTTTACTTTATAAACATAGTATAATCTTAAAACAATGGGTCTTGGGTCTTCATTGAATGATGTAGTGTACACAACAGATTGCAATGCTGTTTGTTTCCCAGCGTTTTCCAAGAAATCTTCTTTTCTGTTCCACAGACGATGCAATGATGTGAGCGCACTCTCGTCCCAGCGCTCTCGATCCAGTGATATTCATATCTACATCTACTGACAAACAGATGCTATTTAAGAGGTTTATTTGAGGAAGTCTTCAGTCAAGCATGCATCAAACTCGTGACCTCCGGCACTTACGACAAGATCAAGTCACATCAGCTCATATTGAATATAGAAATATGTCATATTAAATCCAATTCTGTGTGTTCCAGCTTGACTTCACAGTGACTCGGCTCAAACAGCAGTTCACACACTGTAATGATCCATTTAAAACCGAAACCTAGATAGAAGTCATTTACACTCAAGAGGAATTTAATTATCATCTAATCTTAACAAGTATGAAATATGGGAATACTTTAGTTTAGGGTCCAATTCCCCACACTGTAAAAAAACGCAGTTTTTTTTAAAACCCAACCGTTGGGTTACTTTATTGGCTCATTATGTTGGGTTATTTTTCAAAAATGTTGGGTCATTTTAAAAATGGTTGGGTAATTTTGGGTAATAATCCTGCTGTTGGGTTAAATACGGTTTCTGCAGCGACGGTTCAAATGTATTCGTTTATTAGCATGCATATTATTAGGATATTGACTGATTATCACTCTAAAAAAGGCTGGGTTGTTTTAACCCAAATTTGGGTCAAATATGGACGAACCCAACCGTTGGGTAAACATTTTTAATTAAAAAATTTAACCCAACGGCTGGGTTTGTCCATATTTGACCCAAATTTGGGTTGAAACAACCCAGCATTTAATGCCTTATTCTGCATCCCTTAATCATACCCAATACCTAACCTTAAAAACTACCTTACTAACTATTAATAAGCAGTAATTAGGAGTTTATTGAGGCAAAAGTCATAGTTAATAGTGAGAATTGGACCCTAATCTAAAGTTTGATCATAATATTTAATGAGCCTGAGCTACACTGTAAAAAATACTGGGTTGTTTCAACTCAATTTTGGGTCAAGATATGGACAAACCCAGACGTTTTTAATCACATTTTTAACCCAATGTTTGGGTTTGTCCATATTTGACCCAAAATTGGGTTGAAACAACTCAGCATTTTTAGAGTGTAACATGAACTAACAATGAACAGCTGTAGATTAAAAATGGTAAGATTAATAAACACTGTAACAAATGAATCGCTCATTAATAGCTAATTTTTGTTAATACATCAAATAATGGGACCAAATTGTTGCCATTACAATTTACAATGTGTTACTTTAAGATGTAATGCAAGTAATACAGTAATGCAAGTAAAATAGCTATATTTTATTAAGCTTGTAATCTGCATTTGTACAGCACAATATGTATATACTATATATGTCCGATTGTTGTAGCACACGCACATGTGTTTGGATTTAAATATCTGTATATTGACGCTATATAAATAAACACTGCAATAACAACATAATGACTGCATGTTTCTGAACTACTTTAAAGACAGAAATCCTCTGTGGATTGAATCCCTTTTTGTCTAAATTATACACTGGAAAAAACAATATCCACTAATAATCTTTGTTTTATTTACAAATAATTTTTCACAGTGTATGTTTGGAACTACACAATTACTAAAGTGATGCATTAATGTTACACTGTAGCATATTTCAGTTACAGTGTAATGACATATTTAAGGTCTGAGTAATAATAATGAACAACATGTACTAGGGTTTGGGTTTGATTTGGGGTTAGTTGCATGTCATTTATGCATCATTTTATAGTTAATATAACTACATTTAACATGTAACAAAGACAAGCATTTCCAAAAATAAATCTTAATAGTTCAAAAAAATAAGCATTATTTTCTCTATTCCAGTATAATGTCTCAGGCATTTTTTTTCACACATAAAAAATAAAATTGATTTTAAAAAGTATAGAAATAGAAATGTCTTAGTGGAAACAGTAAAGCGTTCACTTTCATGCATTAAAATTATAAATACTTGGTAACTGAGTGACCATAAATATTCCAATGTCATGATAACCAAAGAACAAATGTTAAAAGTGTCGTATTACACGAAACATCAGCATGAGATCCAGACAGGCTTCATGAGAGAAGCAATGAAGACTAGCAATAGGCAACACACTGATTAGGGCACTTGTCATGCGTTCTGTGCACTTCGATGGACAGCAAGTGTCTCTGATTATTTCTCACCTTGACTGTGACCTTTTATTCTCTCCCTCTCTTCCTGTTAACTCCGTCTCACCCCGTGTCCGGTGTGTGTGTGTGTGTGTGTGTGCATTACACATTCCCCTCACTTCCCTCTGCTATCTGCGGACTGCATCTAAATCAGCCACCTCTGCTCCATCTAATTACTGCAGGATCAAGCAAACCCATTCAGCCCGGCACACTTGGACAAAGGATTTGTCTCTGGCTTAAAACAAAAGGCTGAGATAGCGGGCTGCCCTCCACCGTGGCATTCACACACACACACACACACACACACTGAATATATGAGGCTGCTCAGCCTGTCACGGGAAGGCATTGTGTCCCCGCATGAGATCGATATCTGGACGTTTTCATTTAGTCCTAAAGAATATTGGGTTTCAAAAGTGCACGCCTGAGAGAAGAAACGTGGAGAGCTGAAAATGTGGGCCAAGATATCTATTTAAAGGAACAGCTCACCCCAAAAATGAAAAGGTTACACTTTATTTCAATAGTCTACTTGTCTTTAGCAACATGTCAACAAAAATTCTGTCATTTTTTGCCCTCATGCATGCTATTTTTTTTTATGAAGCACGAAATGCATTTATGATAGTAGAATCTTTGGAAGAACACAAAAAAAAGTAAACTATTTTCACTTTGAAAAATCATTAAAAAAATGCACATGCAACCAAATCAATCAAAAATCACAGCCAATCAGAAGAGCGTGTGGGAGGAGTCTCTCTGTAAGCGCACTGCACTCGCAATCAAATCAATCAGAAATCACAGCCAATCAGAAGAGAGTGTGGGCGGAGTCTCTCTGTAAGCGCATGCACTTGCAATTAAATCAATTAAAAATCAAAGCCAATCAGAAGAGAGTGTGGGCGGAGTCTCTCTCCAAGCGCACTGCACTCGCAAACAAATCAATCAAAACTCACAGAATCACTGTCACTCATCGCCTCCTCCGATTAACATGAAAAACATGCCTTCTCTCCCGTGTCGTGGCGTCACATTGCGTCTGGTTATAGGACACGGTGTAATTGAGGATAGATTTTTGGGGTTAAATATTCCAATAAATGCAATGTGCACTATATAGCATTCACTACACTCAACTAATATATTCAGCTAAAGCACCAATCTGAATTGTCATATATACAAAGCAGCATGAAGACTTTGGTATATCGTGGCAAATTGCAGATGTGAAGCCGAGCCTGATGATCATAAGTGCACCACTTCACGTCAGCGAGTTGCGCATGAGAAACATGCCATGACCATGATAATTAGTGAACGTGTTATTATATGCTGCTCTGGTGAAGCAAGTCAAGTGGCAGCCTGACAGGTGGAAATTAGCAATCTTGCACCTCGAACCAGAGTGCGTTTGGTTCACGTTTATTTTTGGAAGCAGTCATTTTATCCCCGAGCTCATGAAACCTCAGTAAGGAAACGCAAACCAACACCTGCACACCGGCGAGATCTCGCACGGGTTCCTCGCAGAGGGCAAGTGGGGACGTGCGTAACACGAGATCGCTCTCATCAAGACCCGTTTCAATTATTAACCACCTCTGCTTTCTCATTACTGCTGAGATTGTAGACACCCTGCAATTAATTCTTAGCATTAGATTTCCACGTCTAGCCAGTGTAATAATTAAATGTTATCAAGTAAAACCATAAGTTGCCAAGATAATTACGAGATGTACTCTTCTAAAATAGGAGGAGTCTTCGCTGATCTGCGTTTTTCTACAAGCCGATTACCAGAAACGTTTGTAAAAAAGACCGAAAACCACTGGAAAAACTGTAAATGGTTTATAATTTCATTTTATAAATACTTTTATTGTAAAACCTTTTATTTTTGCTGTGAGATACTGTCAAATGTATGTTTTTTGCAAGTAAAAACTATAAATCGATGTATTATAATGGTGAAAATCTTTCCCAGAAGCCCCTGAGTAACATATCACATATACTTTATTAATTTAAATAGATTTGTTTTTGTTTTTAATATTGATCTTATTGACTTAATCAAACATCATTGATGTAATAACACATTACTGTAGAAGCTTGTTTCCGCCACAGGATAAAACATTTTAAAATATAATCTTGCAATTCGCAATTCTTTAAGGTCAGAGTTGAATGAGATATAAAGTCAGAATTGTGTGATATTAAGTCGTAATTGTGTGATATAAAGTCGTAATTGTGAGTTATAAAGCCGTATGTGTTCCATACATTACAAACAACAACACACGATGTTCAGTCTGGCCAAGCTAACGCATGTGAATTGCAGAATGAACTTCTAGGCTCTTAAAAGACTGATTCCTATCGCCGCCATATCGAGCCTCACCATTTGTCCCATTTACTTCTCTGTGAATGCGCCGTGCACTCCAGTAATTGTATATACAGTATGTAGGGCTCAGCTGGGGCTGACAGGCGGATATTTCATCTGAAGAAGAGCTCCTTTATTGCTCCGTGAAGTAAATACATCTGTGTGCATTCGATTTGTGAGAAATGTAAGATTGAAGATACGCCGCTGTCACCAGACAAAAGAAAAGCAGGTTAAAACAGGACGCTTGTTCCGAGAAGTGCTGATGTTGAAGAGCAGAAGTTGTGGAGGCAGATGCGCGGACTTCTGATCAATTGGCACTTGTGGAAACGCAGCTTGACATCTGGTGTGTGTCGAGGTTAACATGAGAATATGACATTTTTGACCTAAGTTTAGCAGCCTAAGTTGCTGCATGAGCAAAACTGCAGTTTGTTCTGGACATTTCTTGCAAAAAAATTATTTGTATTTCCTTTTCATAACATAAATCAGATGAGTAGCTTCTCTCGTATGGGAAATTATTTTTTTTTAACAAAGAATGAATGATCCTTTTCAACTCTTCACAAAAAAAATAAAATAAAAATGATTAACCAGCAGATCGAAACTCTCATAAATATTTACGTTTCACATAAAAATGGTCATTTATTTGCTTTGATTACAGTAGGCGATTGCAGTCTTGCGACTTTAAAGTGCAATAATAGACATTTTTGCATTTATATTGTTTATTTATGCATATATATTGCATTTATTTATATTATATCATGGACAACTGATCGAGTCGATCACACAAACCCCTGGACCATCAACGACCTAAACACTCACATTCTTAAAGTCGGCATGAGATCAAAATGACAATTCATGCTTTAATTTATAGAATATTGCAGTATGTATTCTAAATCATTTATCTGTGCACATCATTGTTATTGTTTTATATCCTTGTGCCTAATAATCTTATCGCATCTCTTCTCTTCTCTGATGATGAGGGCGGGGCTATAACCTGTCACTCACATCAGATCAGCCAATAGCAAACCACAACCATCCAATCAATTCCCCATGGACGCAATCAAGCCCCGCCCACATGTGTTCTTGTTCCAGAAGCGTACCTGTCACTCACATGAGATCAGCCAATAGCAAACCACAACCATCCAATCAATTCCCCACAGATGCAATCAAGCCCCGCCCACATGTGTTCTTGTCCAGAAGCGTACCTGTCACTCACATGAGATCAGCCGATAGCAAACCACAGCCATCCAATCAAATCCCCACAGACACAATCAAGCTCCGCCCATATGTGTTCTTGTTCCAGAAGCATACCTGTCACTCAAATGAGATCAGCCAATAGCAAACCACAACCATCCAATCAATTCCCCACAGATGCAATCAAGCCCCACCCACATGTGTCCTTGTCCCAGAAGCGTACCTGTCACTCACATGAGATCAGCCAATAGCAAACCACAGCCATCCAATCAAATCCCCACAGACAAAATCAAGCTCCGCCCACATGTGTTCTTGTCCAAGAAGCGTACCTGTCACTCACATGAGATCAGCCAATAGCACAATATGTATGTACAAAATACAGATCTTTACAGGGGAATATCATAAAACATGCACAGGTAATTTTTCAGTCCAAAAGCTAACAAAAAAAATAACAAGAAATATCTTCTCAGTACAGCAATGAGATAATGTTATATAAGTATTAAATATTATTGCACTGTACTATATATTGTTGTATCACCTGTTTTCATCATACATACAATATCATATTGTTGTTTATTTCTGCTGTTGTTTAATATAATTTAATGTCTGGGTTTGCTTCCTACCCTCAAATAATGCTGAAAAACTATACAGGAGGACAATATGTCCACTGATGATCATTTACTTCACAATAATACAATATAATCCACTATTTACTTTATTAAGGGAAAACATATTATAATCTCACACAAACATTTTGAGCACACCATGTGTCAGTTTTCTTGAAACTCCCTTTTGCAGTGTTCATTTTTTAATTGAGTAGGCTTTGAATACAAAGAAATTAATAAAAAACATATACTAAAGTCAACATTATCTGTTTATTGTTTTAATATATATATATACACATGCGACCTGCATCATATGATGATATTTTATTCTGTGGTGATATTTTGAAGACGTTGTAAAAGTCCTGCCATTTTTTTTCTTCTTCAATATTTCATCTACAATAACCTATTTTCAATGAATATATTAAACGACATCAATTGTGTTGGGTACATTGTTATGGTTTGCAATATCATCATTTTAATTAATATATATATTCAAATTCAAGGTTTACTTGATCAAGAAAATGACAAAATGGTGCATAAATGATTAAGCTTGGCAAGTAGCAGATATATAATCGAAAACAAATAGTCATTTTATTGAAAAAGCATTTTGTTTTTGTACTGTTTTGTTGATGTGAAACATATTTGGAAGGCGGGACTTACTTTATCAGAGCAAATATTATCAAATATTATTTATGATACCAGCAATCAATCACTCTGTACTGTTCCAAAATCCATAATTCCCTGAAATGCAAAACAATTACACTCCCAACACATACATAAAGGGCTAATGGGCTTTTGCTTATTCGCACACAATGTCATTTCATTTTATTGTTGAGCAATCTAACTCCTTTTATTATTATGGTGCTGCAGAAGGAAATTACTCTCTCTCTCTAAAAAAATATACCATAAAACACATCAGACTATAACAGTTAGTTTGTCCATTAGCTTATGGAGTTTGATAGCCAGTAGCACATTTTTAATATTCATTGCACAGCACCAGGTTTATTGTGAAACCTGAACTGGACCTCCCCGACACTAGATGGCGATACAGTTTTGAGACTTTTTTAGTTTAATTCCCAATTAAGATGAATGTGCTCGCCTGTGTTTAAGTTCTGGCCAATGTCAAGTTTCCTCTCTTTAACCTTTAAGCCTTTTTTATTGTTTGACTGAGTTTTTTCTGTTTCATTCATTCAAGTTTTGCTGCTTTCCTATATAGAGAGATACATGTTGAGGTTTGCTTCAGATAACGTTTTCTAAATATTCATTTGTTGGTGAGTCTACTATTCGAGGTAGACTTACGGTTATACATTACCAACATAATTCCTGTGGGGGAAGTTGTCTCCATGTAAACAGTGACTTTATGAGTAGTTATTTCCAGAGCCGGACAGTAACGGAGTACATTTACTTGAGTACAGTACTTAAGTACAATTTTGAGGGATCTGTACTTTACTCAAGTATTATTTTTGGGGAGTACTCATGGCTTTACTCAAGTACATTTGAGAGTCAAATATTGTACTCTTTACTCCACTACATTTATATCCATAACCGTGAGTACTGAGTACCCGTTACTTCTAAAAAATTGTACAAAAATAATAAAAAAAGGAAAAAAGAAAAAGAAAATTCTCGGAAACCCTCAATTTGTTGTTTCCTTCTCAAACGTGACTGGATTGTGCGGGCACCACTGATTGGGACAGCCTATCAGCAATCAGCTTTCAGAGGTGTGGTTCAGAGGTGTGTCAGAACATTGCTATATTGCCTTCTTTGCTGGTTTAGCTTTATTGATTTGATTGATGAAAAAACAGAGAAACTCACATGTACACACAATTGTTAGCTGAATTTTTTTTTCTGATATTCCACATTAATGTAAGCTGAGCATTTTGCTTTGATGTTCTCTTGAGTATGCGGTGTGTTTAACACAGTCCGGTTCAAATGTGGGTGCAAAACATCCATTAAAACTCTAGCAGAGGTTTGTCAGAGCGTTGCCATTGTGCTATTGCCTTTATTTAATGTTAAATAAAGCAACATGGTGAAAAGATGAAAATGACTTGATTTTACTTTCAATTCCTTTTACATTCTCTAAGGTATTAACATTTTTCATAACTCCATATAGGACGTTTCTGTTCATAAATGTAAGCACTGTGGCAGTAGTAATGCAATATTTAGAAAATGTACTCGTGTACTCTTGATACTCAAGTACTTTTAAAAACAAGTACTTCAGTACTTTTACTTAAGTAGACATCTGACTGTAGTACTTTTACTTGTACTTGAGTAAAATTTAGCAAGGGGTATCTGTACTTTTACTCAAGTAATGAAGCTGTGTACTCTGTCTGTACTCTTAACCCTCAGGAACTGTTCAATGAGGCTATCCTTATTCAGGCAAAAAACGTTTTAAATGACAGTTCACATGTTTTGTTCAGCGAATACTCGCGGATGCCCTCAGGGAGAAGATACAGGGTCTTCTTATGTAAATATAACCGGTTCAAATATTCCTCTGTCCCAGTGTCAGTTAAGCTCATTAATGAGCAAATGTAGGGAGGTTTTACCAAAACTGTAGCATGTACCAATATCTAAAATATATTTTTATTTTTATTTTTTATTTTACCCTCTACTTTGTTTGGATGTTTTATGTTTTATGCTGTCGTGTCTATATGTTTTATGTCTGCTTATGCAGCAGTACCCTGTCTCTAAACCAAATTTCTCCCATGGGAGACGAATAAATGAACTTGACTTGACTTGACTTGTCCGCCTCTGGTTATTTCACATCTTGAATGGGTGTCCTCATATAGTGCACACAAAAAAACTGATCTAAAAAGATTGGATTTGTATCCAATACGAGACACGGCAGGCAAAAACATCGTTTTTTTTTCACCGGTCAATTTTGAGATTTTGGGCTCATTTCCTTTTTATCAGCAACCAATCGTGAAAGTACAATGGGCATTTAACTCTAAAAGTGAAATCTCATTGGCTGATGTCAATTTCTGACAACATGATTGGTTCAGATGCATCACGTGACGCGCTCTGACATTTAGATGTGTCTTTTTGACTGTTTTTCTGTTAATTTAAAGACCATAAATGCCGTGTTTATGCGTTTTGGTGTGATTTAGGTGGTTTGTATTGTTGTTGCTAATGATTTGATAAGATATTGTGTCTGTAAATAGTTGTTTCCACTAAAAAAGAATGAATTTTTACATAACAAATCTTTAAATGCCTTTTTTGTCATTCTCCAGTGACACATCTCAGTCTATGTAGTGCCGATGTACACCAAACTCTCCAGTTACACACTTAGCAGTATTCTGGAGATTTGTTCAGAGGGATTTGTTAATAAATCATTCCTGGCCTGATTTATGTGACATTTTAATCCAAAAAATATGGCGAAAATCAATTTTTTAAGGCTATGGACAGTATATTTTGATTTCCTAGGTAATGAAAGCACATATCCTGAAATCCCTCTGATCATCTTCTTTCATCTTGTGTGTAATCAAAATGAAAAAATAATTGTGCACCTGGCTTTATCATATGTTCAGATCTATCTACCAAAAATATATGCAAAATTGCGCATATTAAATGAGATAATGTGTAATTTGCATAATTAAACATACAAATTTCAAAAACGTGTAATACATTTTTTTAATGAACTTGTGTAAGTGATCAACTGAGGAAGTTTCATGGTGATATCTATTATTTAAAATTTTTTACCCTATTCACCTGTAGTGTCTCGCCTTAACACAGACAAGGTTTTTTAAACAATCTGATTACACTGGTTGCATATTTGATCATATTCTTGATTTGCAGTGCTGTGCCACATACTGTATTTCCACTGCAAGAAAGACGTGTTCTTCTGTGTGTCTGAGGGAAAGTCAGAATGATTTTCTGTGCTGACTCACAGCATGTTGCAGAGCTCAATAGAGCTTAACTCGTTTTTAACCCAGAATAGTCCTTTAATGTTGGGCCATGTTCCAAAAATCGGTTTAATATGAAGGGTCCTGGTAAATCCAGCTCACGCAGTGTTAGTTTGAGAGCGATTCCTGGAAAATGGAAGATTAAAAGTGACAGAATCACAGTTGGTTGATTGAAACCCGGTCCAAACATCTCAGACCACGAGTGCAAAGGCTTGTATTTGTGTTATGAATTTAAATCAAATTGCATTATCAGCATAACAGTGAGTGACGAGTTGCATTGAGAAATGCATTGAGAAGCTTTAAGTTATTTTAGCTGTGCAAAAACAATCGGTTATCGGAGAGTCACCGTTTACATGAAGCAAACTTCACCCACAAGAATGATCTTGATAATGTCTAACCAGAAGTCTACTTAGGACAGTATGAATGTGTTGTTAACTAAAAACCTCATTATATGGTTCAAATTACCCAATTTTGATGTATTCCTCCC
>JARPMJ010005142.1:0-22500 GCA_033366665.1 Phoxinus dragarum
ACAATTATACCTGTGGTAGCTCCATTACAGCGGTGGCTTTCTCTGTTTCTAACGTGGCGGTTTTGAAGTTTTGTTTGGAATACATGTAAGGAACATGTGAACTTTTATGTGAATTGGATTGCAACGTTTAGGGTTCATCACATATACAAAACGTTCAGAATCTGAAATGGGATTGGATTTATTGACCTAATGGCACAAGCTAATGTTGCTTTACTGGTGCGCGCATTGTGAAACAGACATAAGATGTGAATGGCCCTATTATATTACAGATTGATTTACTTGTTACAGATTGCGGTCCTCTGCTTGTTTTGTAGCAGCATGTGACTATTGTGTCTGTCTATAAGTCCCACTGATTGAGTCTGGCCCTTGATCTATGCTGGGATGAAACAAAAGGACTGCCTTTGAGACTCTGGTCGAACAACAAACTAAAGCAAGGGTAATTGAAAACCCTAGCCGCTCTGTAATAGTGCACTGGATAGAGTGAATGTGAGCACTACGACTGGTCTGCAGATTGGTCAATTTACACACTTTACGATGTGCTACGGGTCTTCTGGTCCTTTCCTCATGAACAGTTATTCCATATGATGCAGTTTACAAGCTCATGACATGTGAAAACTGAAAAGCAAACCGATTCTCAGGAAATACAGAGCGTGAGATGTGTACGTCACCAGCCCTATCACTCATGTTTTCAATCTGCACGAACACTGACCTCACGATATGTCACCCAAGTCGTATTTCAGACACCTTCGTTACTAGAGAGATAGATGTTCAATGCGCAGATGCACTTGCCATTACTGTGAGGAGGTTTACCTGCTGCATCACTGTGTCGTGGTGTGGAGAAACTGCGGTACATCATCAAATAAAGGTGGAGGGGGGAACTACCTCTCTCCACATATGTTTACACTCCCACTCATTACTGAAATTACACATCATTTATCAGCATGGAGAGCCTAAAAGAGCATGGGCAGAGCTGCTAAAAGAGAGAAAGAGCAAGAGAGATGCTGGATGGAGTACAAGAGCAGCTCTCCAACATCTAATTAGCTGAATCTGTGTTTTCTCTGCATTTGTACAGAGGCAGGCCTCCACATCTCCACCCAGAGTTAGAAATCATCAGCTTAGGTTTAAAACGGATACAGATGTTCAGGCCTGGCGCGCATCAATGATATAAACACTACTCAAAAATGAATTAAAATAAATTAAAGACAACCAACGCTGGATTGGTAGAACAAGTCTATTTTTTTGTCAACTGGAATCATCACTGTAAAAAGATTTTGTAAAAATGTTAACATTTAAATTATCTTTTTTAATACAGGCTAACTATGACTGCATTAGGATAAATCAACAAAAGCCATTTAGGGGTCAAATCTGGTAGAAATATAGCTTGTAACAACTGGACAGTTTAATCTTTCATAACATAGGCTAATCGTAACAATAAAGGCAATTGATTGCGTTTTAAAATGGTTATCTGCTTATGATGAGACAACCCCTCCTCTTTTATAATAGCATTAGTATGTTTACAGTATTATGATGTTAGAGCAAAACCTTGAAGCCACTGGAGAAAAATCCTTAAACCAGCAAAAAAAAAAGCTTTAGAATAATATCTAATGTCAGGAATCTCTCTCTCTCTCTCTCTCTCTCTCTCTCTCTCTCTCTCTCTCTCTGAATAAACCTGCATCTTTCTATATATTGCTTTTTCTATCTATTATAGGCATGTCTATTTTAGCCTATTTGTCAATAGAATACACGATATCAAAGTGCGTATTCAAAAATAAAGAGGCACATGTAGTGAATCACACTCCTAAAAATCTCTAATTAAAAGGGAAAATTATAAATGCCATCCCTGCAAACCTATCCCTCCACCCTGATTGTTTCTTTTCAGCTAAAACGGGGGTTTAAACTAATTTAGCGCATGTAGACAATAATTAGTTATCGTCTATTTATTATTTTGATATGGAAACGTCTACAATTTCTACAGACACGATGGTTTTATAGTATCTATAGCCTATCTCACAGGAGATTGGGGTTGATATGCATGTCCCTCCAATTATCAGTCCACTGCAACTACATTATCATACTTCAAAAACTGTCTGTCTTTGACATGAAAATATTGTCCTTTGCGAAGTGAACAGAAGATCATGTGATTTGAGACGGAGAGATGGACCTGCCCATGACTCAGTGCTGCAGCTCCTCCAGTTTCTCTCATCCAGACTAACGTTACACAAACTGACAGCTCATCACATAAGCAACAGACCATGGCAACACTTTACATTATGTGGAACACGTTTTACACTTTCATATAATTAACTATAAGAGCAATCCGAATAAGGATAATGTAGCCTACAATCAATCAGAATAACACTCACGCAATCACACGTAGCCTACTTCATTTGTATTACGTACTTAACACGGTAATAAGCTTTACACTCTAAAAAATGCTGGGTTATTTTAACCCATGTGTGGGTCAAATATGGACAAACCCCGACCTTTGGTTTAAATTTTTTAATTACGTACATTTTTAAACCCAACGGGTGGGTTTGTCCATATTATACGCATTATATAGGTCACAATTCAACTTCTCCGAGCAGATTTGAACCTTTTTTTAACATAATAAATATATCAAAATCTTAAAGTTAAAGATCTGACAAGTGCCACCAAGTGCTGATATCTGATCACGAGACAAGCGTCTACAAAACCAAACTGACAAGCCATTAGACTGCAGGTCTCTAACTATAGATATTAATAAATGTTAATCAAATATTAATCGAACATCATCTCTATATAAAAAAGAGAGAAAGAAAGATTAGCCAAATTAGGTTCCAATGAATGTCACCTGACAATTGACAGGTCGAACAACAACTGGGCTTCCCAAATAAAATTAAAAACATTACAACACATTTGAACGGTAACCGAAATGCTTTTAAAAAGCTCAACTTACTCTTCAGTGCCTCATTGGTTAGTGTCGTTTTGATATTTTCTCTTGTCGTTGGCATCAGCCGAGACTATTTTCTCCTCAGAAGTGAAACAGGATAAAATCCTCCTCAGTTCAGCAGCCCCTGACTCAAATCCCGATTTTTCTTCTTCACAGCAGACACCTTGCGCGTGCACAGAGAAGAAAATTCAAGTATAATATATCCTCCAAGAACGTGCTCTGCCTGTGAAAAGGTCCTTTTTCATAGAATAATAAGAGTATTTTCGGGACCGGCTTTCATAGTGGAGCTCTCTTCTCCTCGCGCACTGTGCGGACAGGTTTCGCGCTCCCCTCGCGAGCTCTAGATTTGCGCTCAGTCTGTCGCGCGCTCACACACACACACACACGCGCGCGCGCACTGATGCGCTTCATTCTCCACACCGGACACCGGAAGCGTCCTGTACAGTATACGTGTGTGTGGGCGTTTTTCATGTTTTACATCGTTTTCTAGGGCATCCCAAGAAACGGTGTCATCATTGCCACCTGATAAAAAAAGAGCAGTGTCAAGACAAACTGCTTTGTGCGCTGTGTTTGCTGGCATGTCCTCGTTTTCAGAAAAAAATATGGACCCCTCACAAGTTTCTCAGTGACATTTCTGACATGTAAAGCTTGATGACTTATGTTGGAACGGTTTTCACTGGCGGAGAAGACAAATATGGAAAAGCAATATAGACACGCTAAAATGTGTTTATGTATCATTCAGGGCTTGACATAAACTTTTTTTGCTCAACAGCCACTGTGGCTAGTGGTTGACCAAAGTTACTAGCCACTCAGCATTTTCACTAGCCACAAATTTGTTGTAGGGAAATTATGTTTTATTAGGGGTGTGATGATACACTTAGCTCACAATATGATACATGATATTTGGTTCATGAGAGAAGGAAATTATATTATAATTACGAAAAATCTGACTGGAAAAATCTTATTTTATTCGACTGAAAGTCACAAAATGCAAAACAATGCAGCTACATTTTTATAGGCTTAACTAATTTAGGATTATCACTAATGATTAGGCCTATTTTGGTAATGAGTAATCAGTTAATTATTTTGATGATTAATCGAGTAATCAGAATATTTTGTTGTAGTAATAAATATATACTTAAATAAATGACATTCTTTAAAGTAAACTTAAAATAGTCTACTTGGAATACACTTAAAATGCTTAAATAATAGCAATGAGGCATCAAAGGCAACAATAACTGTTTCATATAAATAAATGTCAAAAGCAAATAATCATTTGCTTTTAGTGAACAATACTGTTAAAATACATAATATAAAGTAAACACAATCAACTTGTGTAAATTATGTATTGTAACAAATGCCCGTAGAGGGCGACAACAGCCTGGTGATTGTTGTTGTTGTTACACTTTACAGCATCATCAACTGTCCACTTAATCTTTAATATTTGGCCACTTTTTTTTCCGATAGAAATGCAAGAACACTTGGACATCAAAACCTGCAAACTCAGAGCGAGGGTCTGAACTTTTATTATGAAATCATTTGCTTATTTAGAAACATATTTATGTATTCTCCTGTGTTGGTATAGGTTTTAAATGATTTATGCTATAAATCTGGTAAAAATGGCACATGTTGTGATGAATATTATGAACTGTGGCTTAAATAGTAGAGTGTTGGCGCTTGCAACGCCAAGGTCATGGGTTCGATTCCCAGGTAAAGCAAGAACTGATAAGAGTGTACCTTGAAATGCAATGTAAATCGTGCCAAATGTATAAATGTAAATGTAAGATGGAGTTTATTTACCGAGCTGCTGATACGAGCTCCACACGTTAATGATAACAGTGTAACAATACGCTATGAAACATGGCGCGCCGTCATACTTTATATGCGTTCTCAAATGCATGTTACTTGAAACCCGAACAAACAGTACATGCAGATGAGTTGCATTTACTGTGAACTTGCTCTGAGATGTTGTAAGAAACACGTAACCTGCACGCTGAGGTTGGAGTGACTGTATTATACAACACTGCTCAAATCCACCCACATTTGGTGGGAGTTTATGTCAAAGCCCTGCATATTGCCTAGCCTATTGGTTTCAGAGTTTGCTCAACCAACGAAAATAGTTCAGAAGCCAAAGCAAAATTATAATTTCCTCAATGAATCTGTGTTTTTGAACAAATCGGTTGAGTGAATGAGTCAATGACTCACTTTCAAAGAGTCACCTGGCGTTACAATGTAACCTTTGTCCCATCAGAGAATGTCTAATAAGGGGAGAAGTTTCACTCTCGCTACACTTCCGGCTTCTGACTGGTTGCAGTTCCACTCTAGCTCCACATGAGGGCGCTCACAGGACGAGTGCAGAATGAATGGAGGTCTATGGAGCTATACCCCTCAAAATCCACTTTTCTCAGTATATAATTTTTTGTCTAGTAATTTGAATGTTGTATTCGAAAGGAGATGCAAAGAAATTACACATGGCTGGGTGTTAGATTTTTTAGAGTCACTTCTTTGCTTTAAAAAGTCTTTTAAAATGTCAATGACGTCCAACACATCGTACGACCAGAGATACTGCTTTACGGCAAACCTTCAGTCACTTTGGTGCGCTCTGCACTTTCTTTTCTCTCGAGGCATCGACAACACAACAGACACAGGTGAACACACAACACAGCAGACACAGGTAAACAATACAACACAGCTGACACAGGTAAACGCACAACACAGCGGACACAGGTAAACACACAACACAGCGGACACAGGTAAACACACAACACAGCGGACACAGGTAAACACACAACACAGCGGACACAGGTAAACGCACAACACAGCGGACACAGGTAAACACACAACACAGCGGACACAGGTAAACACACAACACAGCGGACACAGGTAAACGCACAACACAGCGGACACAGGTAAACACAAAACAGCTGACACAGGTAAACACACAACACAGCGGACACAGGTAAACACACAACACAGCGGACACAGGTAAACACACAACACAGCTGACACAAGTAATCACACAACACAGCTGACACAGGTAAACACATAACACAGCGGACACAGGTAAACACACTACACAGCGGACACAGGTAAACGCATAACACAGCGGACACAGGTAAACGCACAACACAGCGAACACAGGTAAACACACAACACAGCTGACACAGGTAAACACACAACACAGCTGACACAGGTAAACGGCCAACACAGCTGACACAGGTAAACGCACAACACAGCGGACACAGGTAAACACACAACACAGCTGACTCAGGTAAACACACAACACAGCTGACACAGGTAAACACACAACACAGCGGACACAGGTAAACACACAACACAGCGGACAAAGGTAAACACAACACAGCGGACACAGGTAAACGCACAACACAGCGGACACAGGTAAATGGCCAACACAGCGGACACAGGTAAACGCACAACACAGCGGACACAGGTAAACACACAACACAGCGGACACAGGTAAATGGCCAACACAGCGGACACAGGTAAACGCACAACACAGCGGACACAGGTAAACACACAACACAGCGGACACAGGTAAACGCACAACACAGCGGACAAAGGTAAACGCACAACACAGCGGACACAGGTAAACGCACAACACAGCTGACACAGGTAAACGCACAACACAGCGGACACAGGTAAACACACAACACAGCGGACACAGGTAAACACACAACACAGCTGTCACAGGTAAACACACAACACAGCGGACACAGGTAAACACACAACACAGCGGACACAGGTAAACACACAACACAGCGGACACAGGTAAACACACAACACAGCGGACACAGGTAAACACACAACACAGCGGACACAGGTAAATACACAACACAGTGGACACAGGTAAACGCACAACACAGCGGACACAGGTAAACGCACAACACAGCGGACACAGGTAAACACACAACACAGCGGACACAGGTAAACACACAACACCGCTGACACAGGTAAATACACAACACAGCTGACACAGGTAAACACACAACACAGCGGACACAGGTAAACGCACAACACAGCGGACACAGGTAAACACACAACACAGCGGACACAGGTAAACACACGAGCTAGAAGAGTTTTTGCTTGAAGACATTCTGGTCCCGCTTCGGATGCCATGATGCCATCAAGTGGTATCTTTGGTCGTAATCAGTCCTTCACTGACCAATCAGCGTTCATTAGCAGAATGCTAGCGTGTTATGGGCAACAACAACTCAACCTGTAATAAATCGAAAGGACATAAGTACTCGTTCATTCAACTTTCGACCTATAACCCATGTTGAACTTTCAAAACCTACAATCAAATCTGAGATTTCTCAACGGCAATCGGGTGAAAGAGACATATTTAGCCGTCTAGCTCCATAGACTCCCATTCATTTTGCACTCGGGGGCGATCGCCCCCAGTGGAACTCTGGTGGAACTACAACCAAAATTCGGTACAATAGGATTTAATCATAGACAGTATATAAACTGGACACAGCGACCCCATAGATTTCAATGGAGAAAAGTGAAGCCCATTTGAAGCACCCACATCCTGATCGCCAGGCGAACTGCGCAGGCTCAAACTGAGCTTGACGACGTAGATGTGACGTGGGTCTTCTAGTCGCTGTGACGTGGGTCTTCTAGTCGCTGTGCCGAGGGAAATCTGAATCATTCCCTTCCGAATCTCGCAGAGACGGAGAGCGTGATTATTAGTTGTCAATGAGCTAGCAGCAGGAGCAACTTTATCACTCTCTATGGGCTCCCTTGACTTTATGCCTCCACGTCCCCCTGATTGCTTGCGAGATTCTCCGCCGGTCTATACGGTAATTTCTCTACAGTGCGACAGAGAGTCGCGTGGGTATGACGCAATCGTTAGCCTATTTTTTACAAAAACGGCTTCTACGAAGTGATAACGTAAGATACAAAGTAATGGAGCCTTTTATACATTGTCGTGTTTCTTTAGAAATAAATGATGTTTTATTAACAAGGTTCGGGAGGAACACGTTCTAATGATCAAGCAATCAAGTAACTCCAACCAGCTGTCATCAATCAGTAATCAACAGATCCACTCAATCAGCATGAGTAAAGCCTATAAATATTCACAGTCAACTCACCCTTATTCCTCGACAGTTTTCAGCATCCCTCCACCACCCCATCTCCTCACACTTGCATGGCTATCTTCCTAACCAGAGACGGGGGGAGTACTCTGGGTTCGGGCCCAATTTCCGAGCTCGGAGCCCTCCCCCCGGACAGCACGCCAAATACGCATAAACCTTTACTCTCTGATCATTCGTAAGTGTGAACTCGTGAAATAATGGACAAATGGAGTCTTTGGACGCCTCAGATGTAAAGTTATTCGCTGCCAAAGTGACGCAAAAATGAATGGGAGTCAATGGAGTGCTAACAGCAGGTGAAGTTCTGCTACAATGGCGGCTCCCGCGGAGGCTTCTGTTTCCGGCGGATGGATTACCCCCTTGGATTTAATAGGGAGTGGCCAGGCTCTCCGTAGACGGGCTCTGGTCACATGGTGGTCCACAGGAAGAGGAGGGACTTAGGCTCTCTATAATCAAATATGAATATATTGTATATGGAAGTGCGTGAATCAAAGTGTCAAGGTAGCTAAGGATAATGTTTTAATGTTGTCTGCGAAAATTATAGTATAGTATTATAGTATAATATAGTGTGTCAGTGTCTTTTACTACATATAGCCAAATAAGTTCCAAGTTGATACATCAACACATGCACACACACACAAAAAGATAATCAATCTTATAGTTATAATTATGTACAGTATGAGAATAGATTTGCCATCACCTCAGTTATTTAGTAGTATTCAGTATTTTAACACTTGTGCTACAACTTACTGCAATCCTTGGAAATGGAGGCGTAACATTACAAACACATGCCATATCTTGACCTCATGCAGGGTGCCAGAAGATGTTGTATTGATTTCTATAACAAGCCTTGCATGGAACTCAAACCAGATTATGTCATTCAATCGCTCATTAAAATGTACAGACCCACCCATAATCCTATTTAGAATACAATACGTTTATTAAAGACAAATGGCTTAAGTTAATTTACAATCACATAATTAATCTTACCCATAAAGATTTATGTGCATTCACATGCCCTTAAATTGGATTTTCTCATTATTATTCTCTGTTTGCATGTACAATGTGATCGGGTTCAATCCGGTTTACCGTGCACACACCTGATCTCCGCTTTCAGCAGTCGAGGAAACATTTCTTTTCTGCGCTGCCTCTTAAATTAACAGCCTCTCAAGCATTTCAAAATAAGCAGACATTTACAACCTCTCAAGCATTTCAGATTGGTACAAAGGATAATATTTTTGGCAGTGAGCTGTGATATTACAGATTGATTTTTAATACTTCATTCAATAAAAATGATTTCCTTTCGTTGGTTTCAAGACAAAAACAACCAAAAATGCAGAGCTGATGGCTTAGGCCCTATAGGACATAAATCTTTTATCCATGGCTTCCGCATGGGAAAGAGATAAGGCGCAGGAAAACGAAACACTGAATGCTCATCTGAATCTCCCAGAAGCTCAGTTCCCCTGAGTGGGCTGATGCTCAGACAAATAGGCCAGCTCTGAAAATAATGAAATAAACATTCTCGACGCTCTGCTCCAAAATAAGCGAATATCTAAATATGTAAATGCCACAACAATATAAAGCACAGAAAGCAAACTCAGTCAAGTAAATGGCAGTAACATTGTTCAGATAATGGGACATGAGAAGAAGGCAATTATTGTGGATGTTTTTGGAAACACATTTTTTAAGATACTATAGGAAATCTCACTTGACGTCAGGCATTTATTCTACATGTCAGCTTTAAGATGGCATGTTTAAGTGTAATTATGCTGTGCATCTGCAAGTATGTCTTATTTATAGTGCACGACTTGTCAAGCAGTGAATCTTTTCTCGGATTGTACGTTGCCATGCGATCGTTGATCCTGTTGGAAATCGTAGAATATGTGACATATTATAACTGTCGTCTATTTTAGTCACCATTATTTATCCTCAGTGTTGTCATTGTCAACAAGACGAGTACTAAGAATCCCCAAAAACAAACATTGAGTGAAAGTTGCAGAAGGGAAATGTAGGTGTTGAAGAACATGCATGTAATGCGTAACCTGGAAAACACAAGCCAAACGTCTCAATCAATCACAATCAGTTCGAGATGTGAACGCATTGACTGTGCATATGCATGTCTTTTAAGTGTATCTTTTCACAGGCAATGCAATAAAAAAAAGCCTCTGGGACTTTGTAGCCGTATAAGACACAAAACTTGTTTTTGTGCAGATTGAATCGACTAGATTAATTCATAGCGTTAAGTTTATGCATTGCATGATATTTCTTTGTTCTCTTACTACCATGTCATTTGGGTTTCCACACACTAATGGATTGCACTGGTTGTGTTGTCTGCGCAGACAGTCGTATCATCACTGGCTGAAAGCAGATGGGTCAGGACCTCTTTCTAATAAAGCTGATTATTCAGGCTGTGCTGTGAGCTCACCGTACAGATGGCAAACAATACAACAACAGCTCGCCGTCATCCGTGACGAGCCCTTAGGGACAGAGTCTGACTCTCACAGCCTGCTGCGCCCTTTGACCTCCAGATCAAGCTCCTCAATTACTTTATACCTGCACACGAGGATGGGTGGGGTCAACAATTCAATTAAAGCCAGCAACACACCCACTAATCTCATCAGGGCTGCCAGAGTTTCATTAGCGCTCAAGAGTCTTCAAAGTCAGTAAGGGGATTGGCCACCCGCTCTTTCATGCCTTAATTAAATTTGAAGTCTCGCTGGCTATAAAGGCAGATTCGGTTATTATGGTTCTGAGGTTGATGAATGTTATATAAAAACAAATTATTTCCAATGGAGCATTTTTATTTAATATGCAAATCACATAAAGCTCAGACACTGAGAACTGTGACTGCTAAAGAAATTAATCTCACAAACCTTGTCAGTGACAGTGTCCTGGTCATATTTTAAAAAATTATGAAATAAATAAGAATATTATTTTGCTTTACAAAAAATAAATAAAAATTTTGTGACATTTTCAGGATGATTAAGAACATTCCCCCCAAAAGTAATATAGATTACAGAAAATACTAAAATATTATTTAAATTGTGAAGTATTTATTCATGGTTTTAATCATTTTAGTACAGTATTTTCTATTAAAATACAGTAAAAGAATTTGAGAAGCTCAATTATATTATCTTGTAGTATTTTTTTATAATAATAATAATGTTAATAACAATCATACCAATAATAATAACAATTGTGACTGGGACATGTTTTCAGGAAATTCATTCAAACTTTTCCCCCAAAATTCTACGGAATTTTAATGAAATATTATTTAAATAGTCATGTATTTATTCGATAGAATCTGTATTTTCTACTGAAATGAAGTGCCATTATAATAATCATATTTATTATATTGTAGTTATTCTTATAATAATAATGATAACCCATACCCTAACCCATATTTTTTTAAATAATTATAATAAAAAATGGGACTGGGACATGTTTTCATGAGATTCAATCCAAAAAAACATTTTTTAAACCTCAAGCCAATAAGTTCTGTTGATTTGTTGGAGGATTCTACTGTATGTGTTGATGACAGAGTGACAGAAAGAGTATGAGAGGGACAGAGGAGGCAGAGCTTCAAGGCAAACAAGCTTCTTGAACCTTTCAAATGAGCAAGTTTCAAATGAGCTCAGGCTAAATTGAAGTTTAAAGAAACAGAGTGGCTGAAGAACGGCAGCTGTAGACTGAGAAGTCACTGATGGGGAAATGCTCTGCAGGCTCCTGCACTCTTCAGGGTGATACAGGTGTGAAACACAGTATTTGATACTGCCTCATCTTTTGGCTCAAAAAGCAGAAATCTAAATAAACAGACATAGATTTTCTTCATTAAAACATTACATACAAAAAATATAGTCACAATACATAAGAAGCTATTCTTTATCACACACAGTGGACCAAATACGTATTTGGACTATCAAGCCACACTTAAAAATGTATGAATATCAAAACACCAAAGCAAGTGGAACTAACTTCACTACCTGGTGTTTTGTCATTTTCAGTGGATGTATGAAGTCTGCTCTCCTCAAGTTCACAGGTGTCCTAGCAGAGAAACCACATGTGTAGAGAACCACATTATCTACAGACATGTTCCACTAAACATAAAGTGTTGCAGTCAGGCAATAATTTAGCCTGGTTGACATCAGATCCTTCTCAGGCCCCATCCACACTACTGCGTTTTCGTTTAAAGAAACGGAGACCTTTTGCTACTGTACGTTTGCACCTCCTGTCCAGACTACAACGGCAAAAACGAAGACCTAAAACGGAGAAGTTTAGAAACGCAGCCGACCCCGTTTCGCGTTTTGAATCTCCGGAGGGCGTTTTAGTGAAGACGGTCAAAACGCAGGACTTTAGAAACGATGACGCAGAGGCTCACGCTCGGCTCTATGATTGGATGTCATCAGTCATGGCGTATCCTTCCCTGATTCGTCAGCCACCCATCACATGACCCGTCCTCGGGAAGAAAACATACAAAAACAGCCTGGACTACGTAACGTTAGTGACTGCAACATGGATAACGAATTACAAGCATTACAGACGCTGATGTCTTTGCTAGCAGCTGTTGTGCAAGTAAATAATGCATTTTACAATGCTATAACTGCCTACATGCGTCTGTTTACACCGGCACACACACGCCCAGTGTTGGTGAATGGTCACGTAATCCATGTTTTCAGTCGTTTTAATGTGGACGGAGATCAATTCTATACGCAGCTAAATCGCTGGTGTGGACGGAGATCGTATTCGTTTTAATTCTCCGTTTCTAAACTAAAACGCAGTAGTGTGGATGAGGTCTCAGACTGAGAGTGGGTCTGGGGAAGGTTCATTCACAGCCCATTTCCAAAGGGGCGTCAGCAACGCACGTCGCTCAAAGCCTCTGGGCGCAATTGGATAGACCTAAAGCCAATCAGAGCGATCGTCATCGTGTAAAGCCCGCCTCAACGCTTGTGATTGGTGCCTCCATTTGGGAAAATTGGAAATGGGCTTGAATGCGCTCTTGGCCAGACGAACTTGCAGAGCAAATCTAAATTTGCCGGAAGTTCGTCAGGGTTTTCCCAGGCTAGCAACAATTGGCCATCTTAACCGAGATCCAAAACTGTAGAATGTAGACTATACAGAGCCGTGCAAACTTCCTCAGTGCTACCAGACATAAAAGTGGTGAATTTGTACATATCTGGTAGCCTTTTTATTTAATTTACATTTTTTAATTTTGCAGACGCCTTTTTAAAGCGACTTACAAGGTAAGCGTTGTATCACTTCATGCTTTCCTTGGGAATCGAAGCCATGACCTTGTCACTTTAGTGTTTGAGCTACGGGAACATTTCACGTCATGTTTTAAGTGTGGCTTAACTGTATTTAAGTGGCTTAAATACTTTTTGGGCTTACTTAAACACCCAGAGAGAGAGAGAGATGGGAATGTAAGAGGAATAAGACGAACAGTAATTATACTGATGATTGAACATGAAGCTTCCCATCAGCTCATGAAATGACGGATCCTGTGGATCAGTCATTCTGAACTCTTCACTCAACCAGCTGTGGGGATTGACAGCTGGATTTCAGGATGTGTGAATGACATGTTGTGTCTCTTTTCTACAAGGATAAAGATGCAGATTCATTATAGACAAGTGTCCCGCCACCCAGGTGCCCTAAACCCTCACATCACCCCATAAATGAAATCAACTCTGTCATCTCACTTGAAATTGCCATTGGAGGGCATAAACGAACTACTAGCACTTGAAATCCAACTCTCTGATTATTTTATAGCTGATGTCTGGGAATCACTGTTCCTTCACGGCAATAGGAGTCCCAAAGCGTTTAATCTCCTCTGGTCGTCTTTGTCATTGAAAAATGACTGTCCTCACAAGGCTGTTTCAGGCACTTAAAGCTACAGCGCGTCATTTTGCAGCACTAGCAGCACAGATTTGCACAAATAATAAATAATTTCCAAAGGGGTTTCCTAAACACTCCTTCTACCTGCAGGTATTCAGACAAAGTCAAGCTATGTTTAGGATAATTACATTTGCTTTGACCTAACAAGCAGTTTTTTTTTATCATTAATTACAGTCTTGTACATATTTCATGCATTCTGACACTAAACAACACATTGTTGTTGAGATAAAATGTAAGAAAGACGTAATTCTGTCAAAAAAGCACTGACAATAAAGGCATAATGCTGATGTCATCATTTAACAGCGTTCATTAAAAAAAAAAAAAATTGAAAAGAAAAATAGCATTTGATCATCAGAGACTCCAGATGATGCAAACTTTGGATCGTCATACAAAGCTGTCAAATATTATTGTAATCATACTAGTACAAGTTGCTGCATAATTGAGTATGCTTAACTAAATACATGATTTTAATAGCTAACCACATAACTTGTATTATCTTATACAGTAGCATTCAGACATTACTTTGACACACTCGTCATCTCTGGCGGATTATACTTCCTGATTGTAACATATACAGTACACTCTCATAATGCAATTTTAATGAGATTTTAGGCAATATGTGATTAAACTTTACCTCATGTAGGCTAAACACAATACTTCAATCAAATCGATGCAATTAAGCTCATAATCGTAGTGAAATATGTGGCATATGCCAGTTTTTCAATAAACAGACATGTAAACACTTTAATCACACCTTTCCCAGTTTGTGATGTGCAAGGATGAAGTTGTCATACGCAGATTTGTAAATATAGCAAAGAAGGCATCACATGTTTGGGGTGCTGAAGAACTGAGATGACAATGTTGCGCGACATGAATATAATGCAGTATAATGATGGTTGAAAACATTAAAATAAAGACATTCTTGGCGTGTTACCGGAAAAATCCAATACATCCATATATGTTTTGCATTTGATGCAAGTAAACATTGGCCAGTAACACACCTACTGTATGCGAGTTTATCGTTTGTGTGAAAAACGGCAGTTAAATAACCACAATTATTAGTGAAATATCAGAATAATGAAAATTTCATGAAGATTTTTGCTCGTGTCACATAGACATCTTACTGCAATTAAGTCCTTACACCGATTATTGGAAATAATCACGTTATCGGTGCACAAGCATTTTCTGTAAAGCTGCTTTGAAAGTCTAATCTAATATTTTGTGCATTGTACAGTGTAAAAATCTTTTTATTTTAAATATGTTGATATGTTAACTGGTTTTAATCAAGTCAAATATTTTATATATTCCTGTCTTGTGTTCCCTTTGTCTTGTGTGGACTTTTGTCATTTCCAGTCCTATGCCATGTTTTGTAGTCCTTTGTAGTTTTTCTTGTTTTAGTCTTCCCAGGTGTTTCTAATTAGCCCCGCCCCCTTGTTATCTTGTTTGCCTGTGTATTCAAGCCCTGTGTTTCAGTCTTTGTGAGTTCTTGACTTTGTATGTTGTTCTGTTCCTGTTTCCAAGTCTTGTTCCTGAGTCTATGTAGTTTTGAGTTTGTTTAATAAAGCTTCTGACTCTGCTTCAACCTCAGTGTTACAAATACAACTTAAGTGGCTACCTCAGTTCACACCAAAAAAGTAATATCCAGTAAAAGTACCTCTTTATGTGTTTACATTTGATGTTGCATAATGAAGGACAATGAGCATTTGTGTGTTCATGAGTCATTTGTAGCGTGATAACATCAAATGTGGCCATTTTGTCTCCTGTCGGACTCTCACTAATGCATCATTTCACTCAGAGTTTTCTATTTTCTGTTTGCTCTCAGCAGCTCAGAAATGGGTTCTGTCTCACTGACTTCTTTAATAATCATAATTATCTGCACGTCTGGTTTATCCTCGCTCGTTCGCTCTCACCAGTGTTCCCTCGGCCAATCGGGTTTCTGACGTCATGTTGCGTGGCCGAGCACTGGGAGTTTCTCTTTCGCCCTCTATCCAAACCGGTGCATGATAGAAAAAAGATATCAAACTGGTTAATTTTTAATCTCTTGAATGCAAAGCCGTGTACGCAGGGCTCTGCACTAATGGCCCCGGATTGGATAACTCGTGCAAGGCTCTGGAGATAACAGAGATCCTTTACTGCTGGATGATGGGTATGATTACAGGTCAAAAGAAAACAAGCTTCTGTCAAGCTCCGCAGCTGCACATACTGTCTGTCTGCAGTCACGCTGGAGAACATGCTGTCTGAGCTGACGTATGACAGCTGTCTGCATTTCTGGTTTCAGCACAAACCAGAGAAGAAACCGATAGCAAAATGTCAGGACAAATATAAAGAAGTGTAAGGGATGTTTCACACTGAACGAAAGTCACAGTCAGTTGAAAAAAAAAGGCATCTAGAGACAAGTTTAAAAAAGTTGGAATGCTGTGACGCGAGCGCAGCGGTTAAAGGCGTCCGTCTATTGCATGATTACATTGAAAATCAATAGAAAAGTTAGCGCAGTGGAATGGAAAAACAAATGTTTCTTTAACTAATATTTTTTTTTTTGCCATCAATTAAACCATCGAACATTTAATCTTTTAAAGATTTTGGACTCAAATTATGCATTCACAATGTAAAAAATGGTATTGATTTACTCATTAACATAACAAATAACATTAACAATGCTAGCAAGTAAATTTACAGAAGAGTAAATCTGGTAACACTTTACAATAAGGGTGCACTAATAAGCATTAATTTATGCTTAACTAATGCACAGATAATACTGAATTAATGTATTACTAATGATTATCTAAGCTATTCATTAATGATTGCCTCATTAGCAACTAATGAAGAGTCTGTCTGGTTAATATATTAGTTCATATATGAATTGTTATTAATTAAATATGTAATTGTGGATTAATTCCATAATCACTTATTTTAATATCTAATAGTATTCATTAATTTGTTAATTACCACAATGAGCCTAATATGCATTAATACATTATTCATAACAACATTAGTAGTGTGTCAATTACTACAATTACTAGATGATGAGTTAATAATGATGTGCCTCAACAAGTAAAGTCACAACATAATGATTGTTAGCTAATGATTAATTAACCATTAATGACCATCACTAGAGTTTATAAAAGCTGTTGAATAAACACTGGTTTCCAAAAACATTGTAGTAATTGACACTACTAATGCTGTAATTAATAATGTATTAATGCATATTAGTTTACCTGTATTATCTGGAAGTTGAAATATGAGGCTTTGGCTCATTGTGATTAACAAATTAATTAACACTATTAGTTAATAAAATAAGGTATTATGTAATTAATACACCCTTACACATTTAATTAATAACAATTCATATATTAACTAATATATTAATCAGACAGACTCTTCATTAGTTGCTAATGAGGCAATCATTAATGAATAGCTTAATTCAGTATTATCTGTGCATTAGTTAAGCATGAATTAATGCTTATTAGTGCACCCTTATTGTAAAGTGTTACCGTAAATCTATTATTAAACATTATCCATGTGTTGGTCAAAAATAAAATGCTTTTGCACATTTATATGTACACTCTAAAAAATGCTGGGTTGTTTCAACCCAATTTTGGGTCAAATATGGACAAACCAAGCCGTTGGGTTATATTTTTTAATTACATTTTTAACCCAATGTTTAGGGTTTGTCCATATTTGACCCAAAATTGGGTTGAAACAACCCAGCATTTTTTAGAGTGTATGTATATGTTTATGTATTTTTGGTATGTGCAAAAGATAATAATAATAATAATTTGTTACATTTATATAGCGCTTTTTCTGAGACCTCAAATCTCCTCAACCACCTATTAATAATAAGATGTTATTAATAAATCATGATCTCTATATGTAGTTATTTCCCATCAACTGCCAAAATGTCAGTGAAAATAATATCATTTAATAAGGTTAATTGCAGCTTTATTGTTATTATTTTCATTACAGACCATGTGTATGATAAGCATGAAATTTAGTTCCTGTGAAACATGGCACAGCATGACTATATAATAATAGTATGACAATTACAGCTCCAGACATCATAGAAAAAATAAATACAAATTGTAATATAGTATGTCAAAAAGATGAATGATTAATGTTACATGAATAACATGAATTTAGAGCATGGAAAGAACGTATTGTTTGAACACAGATTCACTTGGCAAGATCTTTTTTCAAATTTGATTCCAAATCTCATAATTTATACATTTCACATTAAAGTTGCTGTAGGAATAATCTAAGAAGTTAATTTAGGAATAATCCCATTTAATCTATGCTCAGCTGTTGTCATAAGGACTGTGTTGAAGAGCATACACAAACACATGAATACACAAGGCAAAGGTAATCTTTAATAAATCCAAACAGAGAGAGCGGCTTTCAGCACAGGTATACATGAACGAGACCCGCCAGCATATGAATAGACACAGAGGACTGAAATACACATACCTGAACAAACAAGGCTAATTAAAAACACACACCTGAACTAAATGAGAGCTAATCAGAAACCATGACAACTATCTCAACAGTGGAGAACAGTGCACACTGAAAACAGTCTAAACTTAGGCTATGTTTACACGGAAACGATCTGAAGAGAAAACGCAAAAGTGGCGTTGCGTTATCACTTTTTATTCTGCGTTTAGACGAGCGTTATGGGGGGGAATCTGCGTGCATATGGTGACGCAAAAGTGTGTGAAATTGGATGTAGTGTGCACTCCAGGCGGCTAGGTGGCGATGTGAAGCACTGAAAGTGAAAGAGACGCTGACAGTTTTTCATGTTTAATACGGTAAAGCTGCTGCTTAAACCCTCGCTGCTCTTCGCGTGTTGCTCAAAAATGATAGAATTTTTATTTTTTTTGTCAATGAAATTAATGGTATATTTTAGTTTGATAATGTTTTGTTATTTTCCTGTACTGGCGCATGCCTGTGACGTAAACACGTACGCGACACCTTCACTGTCTAGCAGACTTTTGCGTTTTTACCGTTTAGACGGGAACGCGACGGTGGAGCGTTTTTAAGAGTTCCACTCTGGAGGGTGGTTTCACTTTTTTGAGTTTTTAAGCCCCAAAAACGCCATCGCCGCGTAAAAGAAAGGCACATCCGATAAAATATTTTTATGTTTTCGCCCGCGAGCGTTCTCGTGTAAACAGGACCTCAGTAAGACTATGACAGATACAGTGCTTACTTGCATAAGTGAACACACCCATGCTAAAGTTGACTAAAAAGAGGAATTTTAAAAAAATCATCTTTTGGAAATTGATCTTAATGCCTTAATAAAAAAAAGAGGAAAAATCCAACCTTTAAGGACACCAATTTTCTTTGTGAATGAATAATGTATCGTAAATAAATACAAAATAAATGTTCTTCCTTAAAATACAGTGTGTAGTCAGGACACCCCTATGTTAAATCCCCATTGAGGCATATTTATATTTTTAAAGGCCAGTTATTTCATGGATCCAGGATACTATGATCCTGATAAAGTTCCCTCGGCCTCTGGGATTAAAATATCCGCACATCATCACACACTCTTCACCACACCTAGAGATCGGCATGTTTTATTTCAGTTCACCTAATATCTGGTTTGATTTGCATTGAGAGATGATCTTATAGAAAGTTCCTCATGCCAATCTCTAGGTGTGGTGAAGTGTGTGTGAGGATGTGCGGATATTTTAATCCCAAAGGCCAATGAAACTTTATCGGGATGCATAGTATCCCGGATCAATGAAATAACTGGCCTTTAAACATAAAAATATGCCTGCCTCCATGGGAATTTAACATAGGGGTGTCCTGACTTTTAATTATTTTATTTACGATACATTATTCATTCACAAAGAAAATTGGTGTCCTTAAAGGTTGGATTTTCCCTTATTTTTTTAATTAAGGCATTAAGATCAATTTCCAAAAGAAGATTTTTTAAGCTCTTTTAAGTCAACTTTAGCATGGGTGTGTTCACTTATGCATTGCATTGTTGTCTGTATTTTGTGTATACTGTCACAGTTCTGCTTTAGGACTCAAGGATACAGTAAAAATCAATTAAATCCAAATGGATGGTTTTTACTTTGTTAATTTTCACCAATCTCTCTTTTTCAAGCATTTTCCTCCAACTGCTTGTTAGACTTTTCGCGATTCAATCAATTCCTGACGAATTTTTTTTCTTGCAGAGTAATATTTTCAAAGATACAATGAAACTTTCACCTTTTCAATATGCAAATGGTTTGTATTGAGAGAGATAAAAAGAGCAAGCACATTTCTCTTGTCCTCGATGTGAATGTGCATACAACACACATACCATGGTCTCAAAATTGCTGACTTTATCAATTCATTTCTGCACTGGAAAAATAGCTATGATGATAAAAGCTCCCGCTGTCTGAATCCGACAGGTGTAGCCTATTCAACAGAGATGGAGGGAGAGATTGTTTTTGTAATGTTACAGTTCTGTTAGGATTGAAAGCTAGTGCAGCGAGTGAAAGCCAGCTATTTACATCCGTCCTGGACTGTAGACACACACGTTAATGAACACATGCAGCTCTACGTCCACTCACTCATCCACACAGATCAGCATGCAGCGACACACACGTCTGCCAGCAAGTCTCACATTACACTTATTTGCAAGCTTTCGCCTCTCTCCTCACAAACAAATTTGGCTTGTCGAATAACAATGTCAATAAGGCCACCGGCGGCACAGACTCCCTACTGTGTGAACGTCTTTATCAGGAGTAAACAGCTCAAGATTGTTTGTCTGAGTCTGACTTTTAATAGAAAATGCACTTAAATGTTAATCAATTTTCAGTAGATTTAAAGCATCATGATGAATCTAATTAGATAAGCAAATGCATTATGTGCATTTAATATACATAGTGGAGATTTAAGTGTACTATACATATATAACTATTAAATATATTTGACAAACGCTTTGTGCATTAAACATTAAATGTAATAATAATTAACATTTTATTTAAAAACTTGTTTTAACTTAAAAAAATTGTTTAAATTTTATACCTTACAATTTTAAGTTTAGTCAACTCAAATTTCCAAGTTGCCAATAATTGTACAATTTCAAATTTCAAGTTGACTACACTTAAAATTTTAAGGCAGCACAAATACTTACTTTAGGTTGAAACTATTTTTATATATATATACTTTGTTAGGCCACTTTATTAGGTACACCTGTTCAACTGCTTGTTAACTCAAAAATCTAATCAGCCAATCACATGGCAGCAACTCAATGCATTTAGGCATAACGTGGTCAAGACAGTTCAAACTGAGCATCAGAATGAGGAAGAAAGGGGATTTAAGTGACTTTAAATGTGTCATGGTTGTTGGTGCTAGACAGGTTGTTCTGAGTATTTCAGAAACTGCTTATCTAATGGGATTTTCACGCACAATCATCTGTAGCGTTTACAAAGAATGGTCCAAAAAAGAGAAAATGTCCAGTGAGCGGTTTGTTTTCCTATCCTTATGAGGACTCTCCATAGGCTTAATGGTTGTTATACTGTACAAACTGTATATTCTCTCCCCTTACACTGCCCCTATCCCTAAACTGCCCATCACAGGAAACATTCTGAATTTTTGCATTTTTACATTTTTAATAAAACATTGTTTTTTATGTTTTTTAAGCTATTTGAATAACGAGGACTCATGAAATGTTCTCATAAACAACGTTTAAGTTGTAAAACCAGTGTAATACACATGTCATTATACAGATTTGGGTCCTCATAAATCACATAAACAAGAGCACACACACACACACACACACACACACACACACACACACACACACACACACCACACACACACACACACACACGCTGATGATATAACTTGAAATTGCAATAACCAAAATGAAGCAGGAAAGGTCACAAGCCCACAATCATTTACTTGTATCACTGCTTTCACAATCTCCACAGTGGCAGTGCTGAGACAGGAGCTGGACAAGCGTCCCCTACGAGCCCAGAGCCACACACACAGATGGCCCCCCCTCCAGGACACTGCCTCCAATGGGATGTGCACTGGGCGAGAGGAGGAAGAAAAAAAAACGCTAATATTAGACATACTTGAGCGTTTCTGAAGGTACCGGCACTACCAGATGGCCACAGAGCTCTGACTCACGACATGAACACAGAACGATGGCGCAAGTCTCTCGAAGATGATTCGAGAGCGAGAGAGCTGGAGCCAGAGATAGAGCATGTCCAGCGAGCGAAGCATGCTCACCAAATCCTCTCCTAGAAACAGCAACCGCATAAACTATTCACATTTTCATGCCATTATGCCAAAATGTTTGTATGGAAACATGTCGCCCACACGAGTGCCAACATCTAATCTGCATGCGTTATCTGCTCGGCTCTGATTAAACCCTTTCTTTTTAAATAACAAATAATATTTTTATGTTTTCACACACAAGAAAAAAACAAACATGTTACTTGAAAAAAAAACAAAAAACTGAAAATAAAATAAAATATTATAAAAACGTATTTTATTTAAGCTATGTTGCAGAGGAAACATTTCTCGTTTTCATTTAGTTTATAAAATAACTCAAACTAAAACTGAAATAAAGAT
>JARPMJ010005142.1:27500-66202 GCA_033366665.1 Phoxinus dragarum
TATCTTTACATGTGGTGTATGCATGTGTGTGTGTATGTGTGCGTGCCTAATATGAATGGACGCATTTGTATGTGTGCGTGTATGAAAAAAAGTGTCCTAAATGAAAACTGTGCAACCCAATGTCACAAAAAAGACTTGTATAGTTGCATTATACTTCATTTTTCAACTTAAAAGTGTTAGTTTTCTTTCGTTCGTGATTTTTCTGTTTTTTTTTTCTAAATAAAAATCGGAAAATGTATTCTCGTTTTTTGTATTTTTTATCTATTTAAATTATATTTACACACTCACCACACACAATAATGGTCAATAACTGTAATTTGTTGAAAGCTAATCTTTTTCTGAAAAAGATGACACCTTGAATTTTACAGTCAAAAAATCTAAATATGTGAAAAACACCCATTTTAGCTTCAGGTTCTAAAGGGTTAAGAGATATAACCAGTTAGATGGAAGCATACGGAGCCGTCTGATCTCTTATTGCTCTCGCGGTACTTTGTATAATTATGTCATACACTGATCGGTCTGTGCGGCGCCGCTTCAAGTCGAACAAGGATATGATGAGACACACGGGCGAGTGACATGTACGCAATTTCCAGTGAAACCCATCCCGTCAGGTCTAAAATATAAACACTTATCACCAAAGTGAATCAGGGTAAGTATTTTTGATGTATTGACTCATTATTTAAATGTTGTTTTTTTTGTAAAAAGTTACATAGTGTACCTTTAATATAAGATTTGTAAAAATAAATCAAAAATGCCTAGAAAACTATCTAGAGATATAACTATGAACTATAACATTTGGCATTTTCTGATCTGTGGTTATAATCTGCCTGTGGCTGTAAAGCAAAATGTTGAATAAACAAACGCTGAAATCTGCTGAACTTTCTGCAGACGAGCAGATACCGGATATAACAAAGGATTATATTAAATAGCAATGAGACAACGCAATTAATCTGAGTGCAGACGCACGAACAAATAAACTGTCTTTTCACTTAGTGAATTAGCGAGGTGTTAATTACTTTGGCAGTTTCTCAGCACTGGCAGCAAATGCACTATAACATCACCCGCGTATTTGTAAAAACTGGAAAAATGAGCTGCACCATTCATCAGTGAACTCATTACTCATCATCACCGTGGTGTTGCGTAAAGTCTGTTAATGTAATATATTTACGTAATTAAAATATTGAGAGACATCTTGCTTGGCCGAGAAAACCCTTAAATAAATAAGCCACATATGGTGCATTAAGTCAGCGAGAGCCACAAACACACACTGATGAGTTATTCCATCTGCCCGTCATACCTAACATGCAACAGGAACTAAAACACATCTCGCGTCTCTGTCTAATGCACGTCGATAGGAGACCAGGCCATCGCTGGACAGAACGAAGCATAATGAGAAGTAAGCTTCTGTCAGGGGTCAAACAGAGGTCAAACAGAGGTCAAACACAGAGGTCAAACATGATTAAAAAACTCTGCACTTGGACTTTGCACTCTGCAGTTTTTTCAAGTATGATTTGAATAAGGGAATTAGGATTTTTAAACCGCAAAGATGAGACCTTTAAAATGAGGCGACGACACGATGTAGGGCCATGAATATTTAATGAGAGAGTTTGCAATGAAGGCTGGCAGGAGATCAATTAAAGAGATCCCATATGCTTTTTTACATGTTCATCTTTCTTTAGTGTGTAATGTTGCTGTTTGAGCATGAACAAGCTCTGAGTTATTCTCTATATCAGTGTCAGTGTTTCTGAACTCCTGAAACGCCTCCATTGTAGTCTTCAGTTTCTTCCGGGAACGAACACATCACAATGCTCCTCATTTAAATCATTAATATGCAGAATAAAGGGGCGGGGGCCTGGTTGAGTTAGTTAGTAGTGTGTTGAAACTGGCGGTAAGGGGCGGGACATTTCCCAAACACACTCGAAGCGCTTGACCAATCACAACACACTGCTCCAGCCGACCAATCAGAGCACAGTGTGCTTTTCAGAAGGCGGGGCTTCATAGAGACAGGAACTAAACAGAGTTACTGACAGACTGGGAAGAGAGTAGCCGCAATAATGGAGAATATGAGGAAAATAATGTGTTTTTTGGAACATTCAAGTATGAAAGCCTATTGTAGTATAGCCCAAAAACAAAACCAACGCTTTGTAAAAGAGCATATATGTAAAGTATTGCATACCTATAAACATTTAAAATTATTTGTCATGCTGGTGTGATTTGTGGGTGAAAAGTGAAAGAAAACTTCATGTCACGCCGGTCTATTAAATTATCTATTAAAGTAACCAGTGTAGAGAATATTGTAACGAAATCTTGTCATCATTTACTCACCCTTAATTTGTATATCATTCGATGAATGTCAACGTGGTTCAACATTCTTCAGAAAATCTTGTTTTTTGCACTTTGTAGAAGAAAGAAAGTTTGTAAAGACAGGAAGGTTAGCAAACAATGACAACATTTTCTTTTTTTTGGAATCTGTTACTACTTTTTTTTCAGTGGTGTGACTTCAGCTGTTTTCCCAAGTAGTTACCTTTTTCCCTTTAGCAGATGTATAATTGTTATGCATTTTCTGTGCGAATGTGGTAAAACTCTGTAAAACAAAATCAAATTAGTCATTGAATAAATGCACATTGAAATCTGTTGAATTTTCTGCCGACGAACAGAAGCCACATGGACCTGGATATGACAAAGGATTATTTTTAAAAGCAATAAGACAAAGCAGTGCAGACAAACCTTACAAATTAACTGAGTCTTTTCACTGAATTAGTGAGCTTTCATTACTTTCTCAGCACGGTTAGCACACAGTGTGGCAATTGTTTTTTGAAGAGTGGTAAAAAAAATCTTTCAATTAGCTTTGAGAAGTCAAATTCATTTTAGCAAATTGCTTTCAATCAAATGAATCCGTTAAAAAAATTATATTTTGCAAACGCATAAATTGCCACCCTTTATAAGCTTCAATGTTGGCAGCTACTTTTTGTAAATAACTTTTAGTGTAGTGCACTACTTTTTCATATGGCTACTTTCAGCTTTTACCTTGACAGGCTACCATTTTACTGTAGTTTTACAAACACTGTAAATAACACTGTGACACCAGCAAACAAGAGACTGCAACTCTGTCTGATGATATGAAAGCCTTCTGGACCAGATGAGGGAATGAAAGGCCAATCATTGATGAAATCACAACACTCCACATGCTGACTGTTCAATTAAAAGACATCAGCTGGACTTTGTGACCGTTTTTACTGAAGAATTTACATGCATATCAGATACACCAGCATTACTTGAGCTGAACCAAACTGCACAATCACGTTTTTAGATGCTTTTAGCTGTGATTTTAACAGAAGCTTCTAGTAATATCACACACACACACACACACACACACACACACACACACACACACACACACACACACACACACACACACACACACACACACACACACACACACACACACACACACACACACACAGAGAGAGACTGATACCTTGCTAACTGATTCCCCTCCTGGTTTGTTTAGATCCGGATCATTAACCAGATTCCCACTGGGAAAGACTAAAAGCACCGTCTTCATCTGCCTGGACTGCCGTGACCTTGACATCTTATTAAAATTCAAAATAAAGTAATAAAGATCGTCTTCCCTCTCAGTGGGAAATGGTAAATTTGTTTGTTACGATTTTCACAAATAACTGATTTGTTTATTTCACCCATTTAGTTTTATTTACTCGGAACATTTAACCAAAGTAATATTATTACAATAGATAAAACACACACACACACACACACAATCAGAGAACAGGAGACTGATGTGTATTACAGTTTTTTTTTTATTGCTAAACGACAGTGAGCACAACTGGAGCTACATGTGCAAAACTCTAACTACAGTCTGCACTACCAACAGTCACCTGAGCTAAACAGTTCACATCACCTGCAAAACTCACTCCAAGCTACACAACTCTTAACACATGGCTCAAAACAGGCTCAGTGCAGCCAAACACTATGCACAACCCTCACTGAGATAACACACACTGTCACTCAGAACACACTGAGAGTAAAACACTAGCATCAAAAACCAATACAGAAAGTACAAACTTTTCATCTTTACAGTTTGAACAATTTCAGTGACTTCATACAAAGTAATATTTTCTTCAAAGAAAAGAGTGACATTCTTTCACATGATTTATTTACATTTTTATAACATAAAAATTCTTAAGGTAAATGAAAATTAGCAGTTGGCTTCAATAGTCTGTAGTAATTTACGGAATTACAGTAATGAGGAAAAAAAAGGTAGAAACTAAAAGTACATACTGTAATTCGAACAAATAATTGAGGGGCTAATCCTGCCTCTCTCTAGCATCAGGCCACAGGTTTTCATCAACATCATCTAATGTTCTCTCTTGCCATGCACCTGGAGAAGAACCTTCTGAGTGCCTTATCCATCCCTGCAGTTCTCTGGACTCGTGTCCTCACATCCGGCACGCATGGCTTCCAAAAGAGACATTTGGTCATGTGGTTGGTGGTGACCAAACTCTTTCCACCTCCAGGCAGAGAAAAACTCCTCTATTGGGTTGAGGAAGGGTGAATATGCAGGCAGGTACAAAAACCATAAATCTGCGATGTGCTGCAAACCAGTTCCTCCAGTTCCAAACCAGGAGCAGTTCCTCCTGTTGGGGCCAGCCTTTGGGTCCTGTTGTAAAAATATATTTTACAGTCAAACTTACTGTAATATATATCTGTGTAAATATTATATAATTGCAATACAAAATAAATTTCTGTAATGTTTTCATTTACTGTAAGGATGTAACTCTCACCTGTCTGTTTGATGGAAAATTCGCATTACAGATGCCACTGTGGATCTTTGCAGATTGGGTTGTACCCTCAACCCTGCCTCTCTCAATGAGAGACCATGGTTCACGACATGAAGTGTAGCCCTTATTTCATCTGAAATAACAGCTCTTTGTCTTCCTCCACGCATCCGCCCTCTCCCTGCCACCCTTCTCCCTCCACGAACCCATCTTCCTTGTTCCATTTCCAAAATTAGTCTTTCTGAGCTCTACCTATATATATATATGTGTGTGTGTGTGTGTGTGTGTGTGTGTTCACTAACAAGTCTAAAACAAGTCAGCCTTACAGCTGAAATTGCAATCAGCAGTGTTTGAAAGGCACAAGGCTGAAATCTATTCCGTTTTGATGTGTGGTTCACAGTTTTGACAGCAGTGTGTTAGCATTTGAACAAAGTGCTGTAAATCCACAGTGTTGTGCAGGTTGTGGTTAAAGTCATGGGATAAGTGTGTAGAGTTTTGAAAACTGTGTTCAAGCAATGAAAAACGAACTAGAGTTTGGTCCACATGAACTGCTGCTGTGCAGACTGTAGTTAGAGTTTTGCACATGTAGCTCCAGTTGTGCTCACTGTCGTTTAGCAATCGAAAAAAACTGTAATACCAGGACACACAGAGAGAGGAGATGAGAGAATTATTTCACTCCAAACATCATTTACATATATAGCTGTTGAAAACCTACAGTATGTCATGAAATACAAACACACAAACACACATTGCTATTAGGGTTATGATTGGTTAATGAAAGTAAAACGAAGACAATGACTGTTGATTTAACACTTTTGTAAACAGAAAAAATTATAATAATAATGCAAATACATCAAATGCAACAAAAAATTAAGTCCTTAAGTGATTGACAATAACCATAGCAGACTAACTATAATTAATTGCCACTTTTTATGAATTTGATAAATAAAAAAAACAATTTGGCAATTATAATTAGGTTTAGTCAGCTTTAGTTAGTGACCCATGTCTCTTTTTTTACAAACACAGAGGCACATAAAACCGTCTGCCGTCTGTTGTTGTGAAAACGTTGTTGTTGTAATCAACCTAATTTTAAAACATCAATTGTCAGATTTTTATTTTTTATTTCTATCAGAACTCAAATTGGCACCATTGTTGATTTTTTGTTGTTTTTCTTCACATTTTTACTTGTTATAGAAAATACCAAATGTGAGTTTAAAACAATCTTTAAAATCTTTAATCAAATATTGATCCAAATTTTCAGGGTTATGACCTCCTTGTTCTTTTATCTTTTACATTTGTACTTGTTTTAGAAAAAAAAAAATGTTTTTAATTGATACAAATTCTAAGGTTTATCCCCTTCTTTCACAGACTATTTTAAAATAGAAAAAAGCAGACTTAATTTGTAAGAGTTCCAGTGTCCCTGCAATAAAAATTATACAGCAAATACCAAACCAATGGTAAAAAATATGTATTTAAAGTATAATTAAAACAAAGTATTATACAAAAAAAAAATGCTTCAAAACTACAGTATATCTTTTCTAGCAGCTTCAAAGTTCAACTGATCCAGTTTCAAGATAAATGGACTCACAGCTGCAGCTTCTCAGCGCATCTATGGACACGATGTATGAATTGTTGTATTTATCACTCTGTTAGGAGCAAACTGCACGAGCGAAGCAAGGTGACCCCGCAGAAAAATATGGCCAGACGCTGCCAAGACTTCCCGGGGAGTTATTTGTCATCCACGAGTCTGCTGTGCGGGAGTTACAAAGCTACAGCCGCCAGTTGATCAGCTCACACACATTTACACACCAACGCAGGTGGGCGAACGCACACAAACACACACAAACACACACATTTTTGGCTCGGCAGCCGTGTCTGAGCATTGCATCCTTCTATACATCTGTCTGCACAAGAGTTCGTCAAGTGCCCTTGATGTTCGTGTGCTTATGCACAAATACTTCAGCCTAAAACATCTCTCACAATTGAAACCTTTGACCTTCAGGCACTGGTTTACGAAGGGCACAGCTTGTTTGGTGGTGTATTGAGATGCATCCAGAGTTGGAGATTTTCTGGGCAGATGGGATGATTGATCGATTTCGGATGCCGGCTGGTTGAGCTTGATTAATAATTCAGCCACAGGGGTCAGAGTGGAAAAGAGTCGGACCCACTATTATGGATGAGGAAATGACAACAGTTTTTGTCAATCAACACCCACAGGAATCTCCAATCTCTTTAATATCTCAATTATTTCTCCTATACTGAGATTAGATGGAGAGAAAATAGAAGGCATCTTCTGAATTCTTCTGCTTCCCATATATAATGTGAGAAGAAGACCACAGTGATCTCACGCGCCTCCTCTCGAGTTTCAGAAGATATCTCTGCAATGTCTCAAACTGAGTTCAGGTTTGCCAAGATCACTGCAATCGAAAGTCAGAGATCTTCATTAATGAAATATGAGCATGTTTCATCAAATTCTATCAAGACCAAATTGCCTAGCACTTACACTCATTTTATAGATAAGACGTTTGTTCATTTTAAACATATGTGATTATATATATATTGTATATTGACAAGTATTGTCATGAAAATGTCACAATGCAAAAAAGTCTTAATGCTCTTCATTTCCTTAATGCAGAGAGTATTCTATTTTTCTTTACATTTTGATGTAAAATATGACATTGTCGTGTTTGCCCCATTTTGAGACAATCATATTGGCCTTGAAATTAAGTGAAATGAGGTGAATTGAAGTAAAGTGGATTGAAGTAAAGTGGATTGAAGTAAAGTGAAGTGAAGTGGATTGAAGTGAAATAAAGTAAAGTGGATTGAAGTAAAGTATAGTAAGTAAAGTACAGTACAGTAAAGTGAAGTGGAATGAAGTGAAGTGAAGTGGATTGAAGTAAAGTACAGTAAAGTGAAGTAAAGTGAAATGAGTGAAATTAAGTGAAGTGGATTGAAGTACAGTAAAGTAAAGTAAAGTACAGTACAGTACAGTAAAGTGAAGTGAATTGAAGTGAAGTGGATTGAAGTAAAGTACAGTACAGTAAAGTGAAGTGAAGTGAAGTAAAGTATAGTAAGTAAAGTACAGTAAAGTGAAGTAAAGTGAAGTGGATTGAAGTAAAGTATATAAAGTACAGTAAAGTAAAGTGAAGTGGAATGAAGTGAAGTGAAGTGGATTGAAGTAAAGTACAGTAAAGTAAAGTACAGTAAAGTGAAGTAAAGTGAAATGAAGTGAAGTGGAATGAAGTGAAGTGGATTGAAGTACAGTAAAGTAAAGTACAGTACAGTAAAGTGAAGTGAATTGAAGTGAAGTGGATTGAAGTAAAGTACAGTACAGTAAGGTGAAGTGAAGTGGATTGAACTAAAGTACAGTAAAGTACAGTAAAGTGAAGTGAAATTAAGTAAAGTGAAGTGGAATGAAGTGAAGTGGATTGAAGTAAAGTAAAGTACAGTACAGTACAGTAAAGTGAAGTGAATTGAAGTGAAGGGAAGTGGAATGAAGTGAAGTGGATTGAAGTAATGTACAGTACAGTAAAATGAAGTGAATTAAAGTAAAGTGAAGTAAAGTGGAATGAAGTGAAGTGGATTGAAGTACAGTAAAGTGAAGTGGATTGAAGTAAAGTAAAGTACAGTAAAGTGAAGTAAAGTGGATTGAAGTGAAGTGAAGTAAAGTAAAGTGAAAAAAATATTATAATATGGTAACACTTATAATAGACTACATTAATAATGTAATAGTAAATACTGAAATTAACATTGAGAGTGATAAATGCTTTAGAAGTATTTTTCATTGTTATGTTCATGTTAACTAATGTTGTCACGTCGTTGCAGGGAGAAGGAGAGGCTTGGATCTAATTGCAAACGGTATTTATTAAAGAAACACAAAATGTAACCAATGCAAGGGAGAAACAAACAACACAAATGTGACAATCATGCAAAGACAAACGACTGAAAAACATTGACTAAAACACGGGGCTATTAATACACACACAGGATAACAAGGGTAACAAGACAAACAATCAAGGAGAACCAGTGAACAAAAGAACTAGAGCCTACAAACAGACACAGGAAACTAGCAAGAAACACAATAAAAGTCCTTAAACACAGAATCATGACAATGTTTATCGTAACTATTATATTATATACACAGTATTTGTTTGTACTGTGACATGCATTTAAAAACCTGCATTTGCATTGATCAACCTGTAATTGCACATCCTGAATGGTTGCTTTGCTAATGAACTATATTATGCACAAGAACACACGGGTTACTGCTGTTAACTCGCGATTCAAATAGTACAAGAAAAATTGACTTAAAAAGTCTTAAAAACTGCCCAAGACAACGCAGTCATCGAGCGGAGCCAGCAGCACACAGAGCTGTCATATAAAGCTGCCACGCTGTGTGTGTGTGTGTGTGTGTGTGTGTGTGTGTGTGTGTCTCGCTCGATCCGGTGGCTTTCAGGCGCGCACAGACAGAGCTCATCTGAGCGGTGTCTGGTGGTCAGAATTAGACTCTCTCTAGCGACGCAGGTCCGCTCAATATCCAACTCATCCTCCACGCTCGCGGTTCTGCCTTTCATATGCCTGAAAAATGATCTGTCAAAATGTGCTTCAGAGTTACACACAGCCCCCCTCCTCCCATTCACTTAGGGGACCGCAGAGAAACACTGCAGATCACTTTCCCTTTCCTCCAGCTCTCGCTCACACAATAACACTCACAGAGGAGGCTTTCTGTCAGTACCATCCAGTGAAAGATGCACACAAGTAAACAATTACAACTTTGCATGATTTTACAGCTTAAAATCTAAAATTAGATTAAGAACTTGTTTAAAGAGCAAGTAATTCACCCAAGTTAAATAAACCCAAATAAAGGGATCGTTAGAGTCAGAGGTGTGAAGTCCTGGGGTCAGAAAGTAAAAGTCCTGCCATTTGTTTATTCCACCCATGAACATGATTACACTAATTAGTTCTCTCTCCTGGCTGAAAAACTGCTAGTAAGCAAATCCATGTGATTGGAACAAAATACTGAGGAGGACTTTTACTTTCTGAACCTGGACTTTACACCTCTGGTTAGAGTCAACAGACTTAATTACTCCCATTACTGACCCACACAAACCTCGGGCTCGTCCCATTACAGTCAAGCTGTCCATCTAAGGGAAACCTCATTAGATCAATAAGAAGCCTTATTGATTCATTTGAGAAAGACAAGAGACACGTCGGTTTCTGAAGCACACAATGATCCGTGATCTAGAAAAAGAGCAGTGAATGGCTGTTAAAGATCTCCACAGGTGCAGAATTAGTAACGTTTAAAGTTGAATGCGTTGTCAAGATGATATCAGCAGGCAAATCGGCCATATCACAAAAATAAGTCCAAATGAACTCTAAAAATCAAGCGTTTCAAATGTGCCAATGTTTTGGTTCTGAAGAGCCGAATTCATGTCAATAGTGTCACTATTCAATTTCAATTCAATTCAATTTCTGTCCAATTGACACATATGTGAATGCGGGAGACAGGAAAGTCATGCTCAAGCGAATACGTTTCGGATTTCGCTGCATTAAGTTCAAGTTTGGTGAACTCTGACCTGCAAAATCATATCACATAGAACACAATTTTCAAAATCTGCAGGATTGCAGTAAAGTGGATTTTTATAGGCTAATATGCTGAATTATATTTTTTAAAAGGACACCACAGAATGTTGCCCGTTGCCGTGTCCATAGAAATTGCACATGCTCAATTCTAAAATGACTAAAACTAAAACAAATAAAATGTGTAATATTGTAATGAAAAATGCACATAAAATTACTAAACTTAAACTAAACTTAAAAGCGAATTCAAAATATTAATAAATACTATAATTGTGATGGAACAGAAGAGTGCAGACAAAGGTAAAATCCAAACAATGTTTATTGAGACACACACAGGATGTAAACCAAGGAAGTATCTGAAAAGTATATGGTTGAGATGATACTGGCAGGGTATTGACTGTTATCTGTGTGCAGACGGAGATACAGGTGACTGGAAGCTAGCTTGAAGACTGAAGACTGAAAGACTGAAAGACTGAAAGACTGAAAGACTGAAAGACTGACAGACTGACAGACTGAAAGACAGAAAGACTGAAGACTGAAAACAGAAGACTGAAAACAGAAGACTAAAGACTGAAGACTGAAAAACAGAAGACTAAAGACTGAAGACAGAAGACAGAAAACAGAAGACAGAAGACAGAAGACAGAAGACAAAAGACAAAAGACTGAAAGCAGAAGACTAAAGACTGAAGACTGAAAACAGAAGACTACAGACTGAACACTGAAAACAGAAGACTGAAAACAGAAGACTGAAAACAGAAGACTAAAGACTGAAAACAGAAGACTACAGACTGAAGACTGAAAACAGAAGACTACAGACTGAAGACTGAAAACAGAAGACTACAGACTGAAGACTGAAAACAGAAGACTAATGACTGAAAACTGAAAACAGAAGACTAATGACTGAAAACTGAAAACAGAAGACTAAAGACTGAAGACTAAAAACAGAAGACTAAAGACTGAAGACAGAAGACAGAAGACTGAAAGCAGAAGATTAAAGACTGAAGACTGAAAACAGAAGACTACAGACTGAACACTGAAAACAGAAGACTAAAGACTGAAAACAGAAGACTAAAGACTGAAAACAGAAGACTAAAGACTGAAAACAGAAGACTAAAGACTGAAAACAGAAGACTAAAGACTGAAGACTGAAGACTGAAGACTGAAGACTGAAGACTGAAGACAGAAGACAGTAGACAGTAGACAGAAGACAAAAGACTGAAAGCAGAAGACTAAAGACTGAAGACTGAAAACAGAAGACTACAGACTGAACACTGAAAACAGAAGACTGAAAACAGAAGACTAAAGACTGAAAACAGAAGACTACAGACTGAATACTGAAAACAGAAGACTACAGACTGAAGACTTAAAACAGAAGACTACAGACTGAAGACTGAAAACAGAAGACTAATGACTGAAAACTGAAAACAGAAGACTAAAGACTGAAGACTGAAAACAGAAGACTAATGACTGAAAACTGAAAACAGAAGACTAATGACTGAAAACTGAAAACAGAAGACTAAAGACTGAAGACTGAAAACAGAAGACTAATGACTGAAAACTGAAGACAGAAAACAGAAGACAGAAGACAGAAGGACAGAAGACAAAAGACTGAAAGCAGAAGACTAAAGACTGAAGACTGAAGACTGAAGACTGAAAACAGAAGACTACAGACTGAACACTGAAAACAGAAGACCTGAAAACAGAAGACTGAAAACAGAAGACTAAAGACTGAAAACAGAAGACTACAGACTGAAGACTGAAAACAGAAGACTACAGACTGAAGACTGAAAACAGAAGACTACAGACTGAAGACTGAAAACAGAAGACTAATGACTGAAAACTGAAAACAGAAGACTAATGACTGAAAACTGAAAACAGAAGACTAAAGACTGAAGACTAAAAACAGAAGACTAAAGACTGAAGACAGAAGACAGAAGACTGAAAGCAGAAGATTAAAGACTGAAGACTGAAAACAGAAGACTACAGACTGAACACTGAAAACAGAAGACTAAAGACTGAAAACAGAAGACTAAAGACTGAAAACAGAAGACTAAAGACTGAAAACAGAAGACTAAAGACTGAAGACTGAAGACTGAAGACTGAAGACAGAAGACAGAAGACAGTAGACAGAAGACAAAAGACTGAAAGCAGAAGACTAAAGACTGAAGACTGAAGACTGAAGACTGAAGACTGAAGACTGAAAACAGAAGACTACAGACTGAACACTGAAAACAGAAGACTGAAAACAGAAGACTAAAGACTGAAAACAGAAGACTACAGACTGAATACTGAAAACAGAAGACTACAGACTGAAGACTTAAAACAGAAGACTACAGACTGAAGACTGAAAACAGAAGACTAATGACTGAAAACTGAAAACAGAAGACTAAAGACTGAAGACTGAAAACAGAAGACTAATGACTGAAAACTGAAAACAGAAGACTAATGACTGAAAACTGAAAACAGAAGACTAAAGACTGAAGACTGAAAACAGAAGACTAATGACTGAAAACTGAAAACAGAAGACTAATGACTGAAAACTGAAAACAGAAGACTACAGACTGAAGACTGAAAACAGAAGACTAATGACTGAAAACTGAAAACAGAAGACTAATGACTGAAAACTGAAAACAGAAGACTAAAGACTAAAGACTGAAAGGCTGAAAGGCTGAAAGGCTGAAGACTGAAGACGGAAAACAGAAGACTGAAGACAGAAGACTAATGACTGAAAACTGAAAACAGAAGACTAAAGACTGAAGGCTGAAAGGCTGAAAGGCTGAAAGGCTGAAAGGCTGAAAGGCTGAAAGGCTGAAAGACTGAAGACGGAAAACAGAAGACTGAAGACTGAAAGACTGAAAGACGAGACAGGATCGCACAGTTAAAGGCAAGTTCACACTACAGGATTTTAAAACGTCGGGCTGAACTGTGCGGTTAACACTACATGACTTGCTCTCTGTGAAATCAGGAGTGTTCAAGTTGTTGAGCTGTTCACACCACACGACACAACGTGATTGATCCGCAACAGGAGGTAACGCACTACACGAGTTGACAACAACTCTGTCACCCAACGATTATATCTTGTCTACAAACCACGTTTTGTCACGAAAAATCACGCGATAAAACGAACCGGCAATGACGCAATACAGCACGCGCGCCACTACCCAGCGAAGAAGACGAAGAAGAACACAAGTGCACAACACGCGAGTCTTTGTTTGAATATGGACGTCAGACAGAAATTAGTTCTGCAAACTGTTTGCGCGATGATTTGCTCCGGAAACCCCAGGGAAGCCATCGGGAAGCCATCAGTCACAAACGAAGAAACATGTCGACGGACGTGGAAACACAACGAGCGCCAAGTAGGCGAAGATGGACCGTGGATAAAGAGGAGCGCCTTGTCGAGCTGTGGGCAGAGCAGCCGTGTCTTTTTTATGTAAACTGCCATTTATACACGACAGAGTGGAAAAAAGAAAAGAAGTGGACCGATATTGCCGAAGCCATCGACATGCCTGCATTTAAAATTATACCCTTTCAAGACATTTAGTTCAAACTATTGTTCTCATCATATAATGATATAGATTCATAACCCCCATATACAGTCATGTGAAAAAGTTAGGTCATCCCATTAAATAGTCAACTCTATATTAAGAGATGTTCACATAACAATGTTCTAATTTGATTTTTTTCATTCCTGGAAAAGAAAGTGATTAATTGTAATTAAACAATATAAATTAACATATTTTTACTCATCAAACAAAAAAATATGCACAAAAATGTCTATTTTAATGGAGGAAAAAATTTGTTGTAGTCTTGTAAATAGTGTCACTACAAGATTCAGTGTTTGTAAAATCTTTAGTCTGAGACTGTGAGTCTGTGAAACCAAGTCTTTAGATGTGAGCTGATAATCTTATAAAGTCTTTTCTAAATCTTTTCAAAGTCTTTAGGTGTACAAAAGGCATAAGTGGTCAAGGATGACGAACGGGGACCAGAGACTGTGATGTGGAGGGCGACTGCTAACATGAGTGGAGCTGATGAGGGTTGAATGATGGCAGGTGTGGGGGATCGTGAAGTGTGTGCAGGCGTGAGCCAGGAGGGATTCTGGGAAATGTAAGGTGACTGACTGGTCTGGTGACTGAGGATTGTGACAATAATAGTAGATCCTTCTTCATGAAAGAGACGAAACATTTTTTTATATGTAGCGCTGCAAATAAAGGCTTTTAAATATTAAAAATATATGCAAGTGTGACTTTTATCTCGATCGTGAAGAAAAAGCCAATTACAATTGTTTGCATTTTGCATCCATAGCATTTTTTGAGTACCTCTTGGACAATATTATTCCTCTTATATAATGGCCAACATAATATTTCACTTTCAGAGTAGAGAGCTCAAGTACATGTGAGACTTGAAACATTACTGTACGTCTAGTTCCCAGAGGTTGCTCTTTTTCTCTCAGGAAACTTCATGAAACGTCATGTTCTCCGTCATGTTTCTTCTAAGTATCGAATTCCTTAGGATAAATAAAATAGGCCCAAATATGAAAACTGTTGACATACAATAAGAGTATAGAGTGTTAAATTGACCGCAGCTCAAAACACTATGAGAACTACAGGTGAAACTCGAAAAATTTGAATATTGTCCAAAAGTTCATTTATTTCAGTATTTCATCTTAAAAGGTGAAACTAATATATTATATAGACTCATTACATGCAAAGTGAGATATTTCAAGCCTTTACTTGTTATTATTGTGATGATTATGGCTTACAGCTTATGAAAACCCCAAATTCAAAATTAGAATATTGTGAAAAAGTTTTCATAAGCTGTCAGCCATAATCATCAAAATTATAACCAGTAAAGGCTTGAAATATCTCACTTTGCATGTAATGAGTCTATATTATATATTAGTTTCACCTTTTAAGATGAATTACTGAAATAAATAAACTTTTGCACGATATTTACATTTTTTGATTTTCACCTGTAGCTTCGAGTTCATACCGACGTTTTGTTACAGTACAATTTGAGACATTATTTAGATCTTCAAGATTTAGGAGGTGTTTTAAGGATGCAGTTTGGTAAAATATCAATATAAATTGGAAAAGGAATCAAGATCATGGGATAACTTCATGGCACTGTCCATGTTTTGAGACCACAACCAGTCTCAGCGGTTTGAGTGAAACTCTAATTAGAAGTCAAATCATGCATTCTGTTTACATCAGGATCAAAGAGTTTGACAAGCCTGTTAGAAGTGTGTGGGGATGGAAGAGTCCCGTTTGATTGGTGAAGTCTGAAAAGAGCAGATCTGCTAACATGAGGGAATTACTAACACACACACACACACACACACCTGAGCCTCACAATCATGTCTGTTCATAAAAGACAGAAAAACACAAGAAACGAGCAGCATTGTTAACAGGTAGAAATGTGTTGTGGATCAAGGTCAGAATCACATCTGTGTGTGGAAATAATAAAGGATTCATTTGCAGTCACACAATAAACTCGCTGCTGCAGGGCAGTTGATTTTTCCTGTAATGACCGTCTGACTGTATGTTTTCACACTTATTACATGGTTATCAAATAAATAAATAAATCTTTCAAAATGGAAATAAGAATATGTTTTTGGCTGAAACTATTATATAGATAGATATGACACTAACACAACTATGTATGAAATCAATTAAATATTTTAAAATATTTTGATAATTTATTTAAAATTAAATTATTTCTTAATGTTTATTTAGTTAATCGTTGAAAAAAAAACTACTGACAGCAAGATTTTATTTTATTCGGATACGTACGTACGTAACTATTTAGTTTATTTAAAATTAATTAATTTAATATTTATCTCATTAAACATAAAAAAAAAATACTGACCACAAAATATTCTATTTTATTTAGTTAAGTTGGTATTGAAGTCGGAATTTTTTTTGTAGTGTAGAGCTTACTGTCTTTACTTGGGAAATGGTGAATTTTTTCTTCTTTTTTAAAGTAAAGTTAACACATAAAATGTTACAGTAAATGCTTTATTCTGCAGCCACTGTGGCCCCGTTTACACGTACATGGTTATTTTGAAATACGGAGACATTTCCCTTCGTTTGTGCCCTTCGTTTACACGCAAACTGAGAATTCGCCTCTGAAAATGATTCTTTCTAAAAAAGTGGAGATTTTGTAAAATTTAGTTTGCATGTAAACTGAGAAAAACCAGAGCCCGTCTATGGAGAGCCTGGCCACTCCCTATTAAGTCCTATTGTACCGAATTTTGGTTGTAGTTCCACCAGAGTTCCACTGGGGCGATCGCCAGAGTGTAAAATGAATGGGAGTCTATGGAGCTAGACGGCTAAATTTGTCTCTTTCACCCGATTGCCGTTGAGAAATCTCAGATTTGATTGTACGTTTTGAAAGTTCAACATGGGTTATAGGTCGAAAGTTGAATGAACGAGTACTTATGTCCTTTCGATTTCTTACAGGTTGAGTTGTTGTTGCCCATAACACGCTAGCATTCTGCTAATGAACGCTGATTGGTCAGTGAAGGACTGATTACGACCAGAGATACCGCTTAATGGCATCGTGGCATCCGAAGCGGGACCAGAATGTCTTCAAGCAAAAACTCTTCTAGCTCGTGTGTTTACCTGTGTCCGCTGTGTTGTGTGTTTACCTGTGTCAGCTGTGTTGTGTGTTTACCTGTGTCCGCTGTGTTGTGTGTTTACCTGTGTCCGCTGTGTTGTGTGTTTACCTGTGTCCGCTGTGTTGTGTGTTTACCTGTGTCAGCTGTGTTGAGTTTACCTGTGTCAGCTGTGTTGTGTGTTTACCTTTGTCAGCTGTGTTGTGTGTTTACCTGTGTCCGCTGTGTTGTGTGTTTACCTGTGTCCGCTGTGTTGTGTGTTTACCTGTGTCAGCTGTGTTGTGTTTACCTGTGTCAGCTGTGTTGTGTGTTTACCTGTGTCCGCTGTGTTGTGTGTTTACCTGTGTCCGCTGTGTTGTGTGTTTACCTGTGTCCGCTGTGTTGTGTGTTTACCTGTGTCAGCAGTGTTGTGTGTTTACCTGTGTCCGCTGTGTTGTGTGTTTACCTGTGTCAGCTGTGTTGTGTGTTTACCTGTGTCCGCTGTGTTGTGTGTTTACCTGTCAGCCGTGTTGTGTGTTTACCTGTGTCCGCTGTGTTGTGTGTTTACCTGTGTCCGCTGTGTTGTGTGTTTACCTGTGTCCGCTGTGTTGTGTGTTCACCTGTGTCCGCTGTGTTGTGTGTTTACCTGTGTCCGCTGTGTTGTGTGTTTACCTGTGTCAGCTGTGTTGTGTTTACCTGTGTCAGCTGTGTTGTGTGTTTACCTTTGTCAGCTGTGTTGTGTGTTTACCTGTGTCCGCTGTGTTGTGTGTTTACCTGTGTCCGCTGTGTTGTGTGTTTACCTGTGTCAGCTGTGTTGTGTTTACCTGTGTCAGCTGTGTTGTGTGTTTACCTGTGTCCGCTGTGTTGTGTGTTTACCTGTGTCCACTGTGTTGTGTGTTTACCTGTGTCCGCTGTGTTGTGTCTTTACCTGTGTCAGCTGTGTTGTGTGTTTACCTGTGTCCTCTGTGTTGTGTGTTTACCTGTGTCCGCTGTGTTGTGTGTTTACCTGTGTCCGCTGTGTTGTGTGTTTACCTGTGTCAGCAGTGTTGTGTGTTTACCTGTGTCCGCTGTATTGTGTGTTTACCTGTGTCAGCTGTGTTGTGTGTTTACCTGTGTCCGCTGTGTTGTGTGTTTACCTGTGTCAGCTGTGTTGTGTGTTTACCTGTGTCAGCTGTGTTGTGTGTTTACCTGTGTCAGCCGTGTTGTGTGTTTACCTGTGTCCGCTGTGTTATGTGTTTACCTGTGTCAGCTGTGTTGTGTGTTTACCTGTGTCAGCCGTGTTGTGTGTTTACCTGTGTCCGCTGTGTTGTGTGTTTACCTGTGTCAGCTGTGTTGTGTGTTTACCTGTGTCCGCTGTGTTGTGTGTTTACCTGTGTCCGCTGTGTTGTGTGTTTACCTGTGTCCGCTGTGTTGTGTGTTTACCTGTGTCCGCTGTGTTGTGTGTTTACCTGTGTCCGCTGTGTTGTGTGTTTACCTGTGTCAGCTGTGTTGTGTGTTTACCTGTGTCCGCTGTGTTGTGTGTTTACCTGTGTACGCTGTGTTGTGTGTTTACCTGTGTCCGCTGTGTTGTGTGTTTACCCGTGTCCGCTGTGTTGTGTGTTTACCCGTGTCCGCTGTGTTGTGTGTTTACCCGTGTCCGCTGTGTTGTGTGTTTACCTGTGTCAGCTGTGTTGTGTGTTTACCCGTGTCCGCTGTGTTGTGTGTTTACCTGTGTCAGCTGTGTTGTGTGTTTACCCGTGTACGCTGTGTTGTGTGTTTACCCGTGTCCGCTGTGTTGTGTGTTTACCTGTGTCAGCTGTGTTGTGTGTTTACCTGTGTCCGCTGTGTTGTGTGTTTACCTGTGTCAGCTGTGTTGTGTGTTTACCTGTGTCAGCTGTGTTGTGTGTTTACATGTGTACGCTGTGTTGTGTGTTTACCTGTGTCAGCTGTGTTGTGTGTTTACCTGTGTCCGCTGTGTTGTGTGTTTACCTGTGTCAGCTGTGTTGTGTGTTTACCTGTGTCAGCTGTGTTGTGTGTTTACATGTGTACGCTGTGTTGTGTGTTTACCTGTGTCCGCTGTGTTGTGTGTTTACCTGTGTTCGCTGTGTTGTGTGTTCACCGGTGTCCGCTGTGTTGTGTGTTCACCGGTGTCCGCTGTGTTGTGTGTTTACCGGTGTCCGCTGTGTTGTGTGTTCACCGGTGTCCGCTGTGTTGTCGATGCCTCGAGAGAAAAGAAAGTGCAGAGCCGAAAACACCAAAGCGACTGAAGGATTGCCGTAAAGCAGTATCTCTGCTCGTACGATGTGTATGACGTCATTGACATTTTAAAAGACTTTTTAAAGCAAATAAGTGACTCTAAAAAATCGAACACCCAGCAATGTGTAATTTCTTTGCATCTCCTTTCGAATACAACATTCAAATTACTAGACAAAAAATTATATCCTGAGAAAAGTGGATTTTGAGGGGTATAGCTCCATAGAACTCCATTCATTCTGCACTAGTCCTGTGAGCGCCCTCATGTGGAACCAGAGTGGAACTGCAACCAGTTCAGAAGCCGGAAGTTTACTGAGAGTGGCAGTTTTACCCTTATTAGACATTCTCTGGAAAAACTGAGTTTTAGGCAGCCGACGTCACAGTATGTGACTATTTATGGGATTCTGATTGGCTAACGTGGGCTTGAGCTTCTCATTACACTGCCACCTACAGGTCTTGACGGCATATACACGGGTTCATGTAAACAAACACTTTTCTGAAAACTGACAGGAGTGCACAATGTTATTTTTGAAAACAGAGTTTTTCTTTTAATGTCTTTTAAATTATCTTCTAAATTATCTTCATGCTATTATTTTGATGAATAAATCAGCAGGTAATTAACTGAAACTTAAATTGATTGACAGCCCAACTGGAAACACAACTTCACAGCTGCGAACACGTGTTGAAACAGCGACTCTGTTGTCTTTGCTCAATGACAGACTGTAAAGGTCAGTCGCGATCTAGAGGAACGCGGTTTGATCTTATTCTGTTATCGTACGTTCACAATCCTCTTTCCCTCTGACAGTCAGAACAATAGCACAACATGTCCAGCTTCAGTGCCTTACACAGATCAACACGCTGCTCTTTTGGCCCGGCTGGACTGGGATTTGTTGACATGGGCTAAGCTGTCTGTTAGCAATCCGCCCGATGGACAAGGGTTTTCCCTGAATGCCAATGAGACTGGAGAGGATAAGACCTCGGCTTATTGTCTTGGTTCGAGCACCTGCCGGCCTGACCTCCTGGCTTAGACCGGACGCGTCACCCGTCATTAAACAAAGCAATACGCTGGAAATCCCATTGGCTGCAATGCCTCTCCAAATCGAAGGATTACCAAGCAGATTTCGCTGTTCCGGCCCGGCGTGACACGCTGGTTCCCACGAGGCGCCGCTCAGAAAACATTCATAGGCCATTTAGCAACGGAGAGAGGAGGAATAGAGGCTTTTAACAGTCTGCCAAAGCGAGTGACGGCTCGTCCCTGACCCGTGGATAAACTGCTGCGGTTGTTTGTGGCGTTGGTTATCTCATAACTGCACAGTCAGGAGGACGGCGACGGATTCTTGTGTGTTTATTGAACGAGGCCGCGGGGTCTCTGAGGGAAGCCCCTCATATTAAACGGGCCGGTCTGAAGGCGTTTGTACGGCAAAATACTCCCGGATTATGTGTCTGATGTGGATTCATTCAGTCTTTGTTTGTTTGCTGTGACTTCAGTAGAAGACATTTGAGTTTCAATGAGGAAGACAGTAATTCATTCTCTCAACTTCAAGTAATTCAACTCCACCATGAATGTGAAGGCCGCGAGTTTCTTTTCATAATGAAACAGAGATATTTCCAATTAGCAAAGGAATTAGTGTGTGTGTGTGTGTGTGTGTGTGTGTGTGTGTGTGTGTGTGTGTGTGTGTGTGTGTGTGTGTGTGTGTGTGTGTGTGTGTGTGTGTAAAATATTAAACATTTTTAGGATTTGCTTTTTAAACAATTTTCACTCAGGAATTTCTAGTAAATTTCACAAAAAATTAAAAAGAAACAAGAAGTAAATTGTTAAATAGAAAGATTTCTTGGAAAATGCACTCCAGTACTCTTTGATTTATTGACAACTTAATATATATATATATATTAGATCAAGTTTTTAACACACTTTTTGGTCAATGACGTGGCGTAACCCCCCCCCCCCCCCCCCACACACACACACACACAACACCACCCCCCACTAATGATTTATTCAAAATATAAAAAATGCATCAATGATTTGAATAGACTTGGTCTATGATCTATGTTTAAAAATATTTCAAATAAAAAGACACAATTAATTTAGCTATATTTTAGCTATAGAATAGAATATAATAGAATAGAATAGAATAGAATAGAATAGAACCCCATTTTGACGAGAAATTATCTGGTTAACACACGATGGAAGTTCATGGAACGTTCTGACCCCGACATGCGCACTACGCACTTCTAATTTCCCTGTGACGTCAACCGTGAAGGGATCTATAGAATAGAATAGAATAGAACAATTAATAAAATAAAAAATAAAAATATAAAATGAAAAATAATATAAAAAGTAAAAAAATCAAATAAATAAAATTAACAATCTTAAGGATAGGCTACTATTTTATTATTATTTCTTTAAAAAGTTTATTAGTTAAACATTTTATATGTTGTTTAAAATATTCATATTTGAAACACTTTTGTCTGCCATATCTAATATGTTGGTCTTTTTATGACATGGCAGTTTAGGTTGTCAACTGTCATGAAGAAAAAAAAACCTGTACAAATGGTGCAATGACAAGAAGTCTCCGAATGAATTTGTCACCGGAGAGATTTATGGACCAGAGTGACGAGAGCAGTTTCGGTTTGTCATTTCCATCGGGAGCTGCTTTGTTAATTCAAATTGAAAATATGTAAAGCATGTTCAAAGAGAGACCTCAGGACCATCTATATCCCTGCATTAGCTCTGTCACAAATACAGGCCTCTAAAGTGTGCACATGTGCGACCCTGCACACCAAAATCTATTCTGTGCTTAAGGCAGACTCAAAATGTGAGGAGAAAAAAGATTTCTGAAATTGTTAGCATGCAGCATCTATCATATATTGATTGTCAGTTTGGATCCGGCGCTGTGAGAAAACTGCAGCGGTAAAATATGGAAGCCCACAGAGGCCATGCATTATTATTTTTCTGTCTTGCATTCATTATCATGACAAAACAAGTTATTCTTGAGTTTTTTTCTTGTTAAATCAAGACAGGAAAAAAATTGATAGCATGTACTTTGGGCAGGGGCGTAATTTGTGGGGGGGTTGGGGGGGAGACCCCCCCCAATATTTAAATCTATGCATTACAACCTCCCCACAACCCCCCCAATATTTATACCATGATCACATGAAAAACCCCCCAATGTTCAAACCAAATCTACAACCCTTGACTTTGGGTAACTTATAAACAGAGTTAGAAAATAACTAAATGAAAGTAGCTGTATTGTGACAAAATGCTATATTGCTAATTTTATTAGACGAGCAAACTGATGCACTCCTCAACTGTCCTTTCTCTCTTAGTCTAACTCAGTGAATTAATGTGCACGAATCAAAAAAGTGATTCACCAATTTGAGACCCTCCTTTTTAACCTCGCTAGCTACTTTATTTGCATTTAGTAGCTGACTAATTTTTTCAGAAAGGTTGAACTACTTTAAATGATTATTAGCTTGCAGCTTGGCAAATTCAAATTCAATTCTATCATATTCAATATTCATCCTGGCAGAATTAGCCTAAATATTCACAATACAATCTCTAAAATGAAAAGGGAAGACCAAGCCCTGCTATACTGAAGCATTCATTCATAATTATCCATTGCAGGAATAAGAAAAATCATGAATCAACTGGAAGAATCCCAGTGACTCTGAATTGAAGTTGAATGTGGATTGTTATTCTGCAGGGCTCATAAGGAGCTGTCAGTGGAGGAGCTTTCTCCGGCTACACAATCCTTACTGACAGCGCAGGAACTGCAATCATGTGACACGTCTGTTTCTATGGTTACAAAGTCTTCATTCCTGAAGCCCAGCGTTTTTAAATTCAGCTGATGCTGGGTCAACAAACAGGCCATGTTACATTATCAGGGGTGACTAAGCGTCAGAAGATGTCGAATGCATATTGTTCTGCACGCACATGTGGAGAATTAGCAGTGTGTTTGACAAACACTGTTGAGATCTCCCAGTGTAAGGATCGGCGGAGTCTCCTGCTTGACATTTAGATATTGATGTAACATAACTGTGCCCAATGCTCTAAGCAAAACTAATAGGCTTAAAGATCCAGGATATTAGAGCATTGTGGATACGGTTTTACTGAGGTTAAAGTCCTGTCTGATATGTGCAGGACATGCAGATTTATAATTGAAGAACCTTCACACAGATTCTTCCATATGACCCGTTTTCAGATTTCGAGTCTACTTGTATAGCACTTTTCACATATATTTTAACCTCCAAAAAGGATAAAAACAACATAAAAGTTGCTTATACAATGTGTGCACCATATTCAAATTCTTACAAGACTAATATCTTCTTCACATAAAGTTATCTCTCACTCACTAAAAGTCTTCCATCCAACTTTACCAGGTGCAAAGCTTCAACACATCATTTTTTTGTCTAAATATTAAAGTCAGTGCGGTTGGAGAGAACATACATAATGACTTATTGAATAATGACCTAAATTTCAGCTGTCACATCACTCCAGAACAGGGCCAGAAATGAACTTTTTCTATTAAAGGTGCAGTAAGTGGCTTCAAGACTTCACACTGGTTATCTCAGAAGCATGGAAAACAAAATGGTCATTCAAATGGTTTATGATGATAGAATTTGTAAGATTGCAGAACTCAGTGAGCGTGAGCTGAATAAAACTGTGCTATAATAGATTTAGTTTAATTGTGTAAGGGCAATTTTTGTCTTCTCGTGAATATGTTGGACAGTTCTGTTCAGTTGTGTTTGTGGCCGCATTTTTGGCCTAAGCCCCCAAATTTCCAATCCTGATTAAAAAGACTTGGAGCATTGCACCTTTCTTGGTGTATTTGAGTATCTTGTGTTTATTTTTTTATTTTTTTATGACAGTCACTATAAACAAACAAAACATAAAATTTAAAAAAAGAGCTGTGTTAATATTCTTAACTAACCATCCCCCCCCCCCCCCCCCCACAAAATAAATAACAGCAAGCAGGCTTTGAACAACATTAGAAACTATTTTTTTAAACCGAATAATAATTTGTCCATCTATTTAACCAGATAAAGCATTGTCTCACCAACTAAATACCGTCCAGATCCTCTCATGTCCACCCAGGCGGCTGCAGGCCAGGTGTAAGGGACAGAATTGCTGGGGAAAACACAGGCATGCTGATTCTGCAGAAGAAATGGCTCCAATCACGCAAGATTGGAAGAAATTGTGGGCCAATCAGCCCTGAGTGATCCCAATATAGCGTAAGGCTATTTGCAGTAGGGCTGTAATTGAGTGTTCAGGGCAGAACTGAGGGTCACTACCTGGAGCGCCGAGAGACTGACAGGTGAGGGAATGTATTCTGCTAGTGATATAACTAAGGGTGGCATCTCACACATGAACTCTGTCCCCTGAAACGCTCTCATCGGCCCCTCACGGTGCCCTGGGGTCATGATTCAGAGCAGGTGAAAATCTGCTGCCTTTACATACAAGATCACAGCGTCCCGTCGGATTACACAATCAACTCCACAGACTGTAGGTGTATAAACAGAGAAAGAGAGAGATCATGGATGGATGGACGGACGACAGAAGAAACAATAGTTAGTTAGAATGAACAAATGAATGGCGGACAGAAAAAACTAAGGGTAGACAGAAAGATAGAACAAACAATGGATGGACAGACAGATAGATAGATAGATAGATGATAGATAGATAGATAGATAGATAGATAGATAGATAGATAGATAGATAGATAGATAGATAGATAGATAGATAGATAGATAGATAGATAGATAGATAGAACAATGGATGGATGGACGGATGGATGGGTGGACGGACAGACGGACGGACGGACGGACGGACGGACGGACGGACAGACAGACAGACAGATAGATAGATAGATAGATAGATAGAGATAGATAGATAGATAGATAGATAGATAGATAGATAGATAGATAGATAGATAGATAGATAGATGGATAGGATATATGGATAAATAGATAGATGGATAGGATATATGGATAGATGGATAGATGGATAGGATATATGGATAGATGGATAGATGGATAGATTGATAGACAGACAGACAGACAGACAGAAAGAAAGAAAGAAAGAAAGAAAGAAAGAAAGAAAGAAAGAAAGAAAGAAAGAAAGAAAGAAAGAAAGAAAGAAAGAAAGAAAGAAAAAAAAGAAAGACAGACAGACAGACAGACAGACAAACAGACAGACAGACAGAAAGTAAGAAAGAAAGAAAGAAAGAAAGAAAGAAAGAAAGAAAGAAAGAAAGAAAGAAAGAAAGAAAGAAAGAAAGAAAGAAAGAAAGAAAGGTAGAGCCCATAAGTCAGATTAAAAACTGTGAGCAATTAGGTTTTCAGTGAAGAACTACACTGTCCATAATCCTGAAGCAGGATCCACCAATCAGAGAAGCTGCTGTTGCCATAGAAACAGAACCTGCACCAAAAGAGCCCAAGCAGGGACATAATCGAGTCGGTACCACAATTAATATGTTTTAGAACTTATATTATTTTTTACACTTATACAATAAATGACTCATGTAACAATTTCGTTATTTAAAAAATGAAGGAACAAAGGAGTCAGTAGTGAAAGCATTAACTGATGGTGGGAGTTTGGTGGTGCATTTGCATAAATTACTAATACAATTCCCATAATGCATTTCAGCATACTTCAAATAATTTCTTATCATGAGCAAACCCACTCTGATTCAATGCTTTGATCCCTGTCCCCTTTAAACCTCTCAATTCCCACATAGACAAACACATGCAGGCAGAGAGAACGTGGAAGAGAACAGCATGAACACACTGATCATGTTCACTGCATCGCTCGAGCATTACTGAGCTCTAGATCCAGCAGTGCTACCTGAATTACACCATGAAACATGTTTCGAAACTTTCAAAACTGTAAATGTCGTGTGACGGATCACACTAGATCTGTAGACAAACAGAAGTTAATCTAATCAGAAAACACAGTCGAAAGGTCGTCAATAAACACATGTGCTTTTTTGGTGTAGTTATGACATCTGCTTACCAGCTAAAACTTGACTCTTCATATGTGAACGTATGTTTTTTTTAATGTGTTTTATTTACAATAACGTGAATAAATGTGGCACTCAACATCACCTGTGATGGCTCTTCTGCAAAAGAGCATCAGAATGAAAGTAAAGTAAAGTAAAATGAATTTTTTTTTTCACTAAATATGATTAGAATTTGCCATTGAAGGATTGTTTTAATTTTTTAGATGGATGGACGTATGTATGGATGGATGGATGCACGGACGGATGGACGGACGTACGTATGTACACTCTAAAAAATAAAACATTGGGTCAACAAAAAAAAATATGTTAACGTTTTCCACTAGAATTTTTAAGTTAAGACTGCTGGCATAATTACATTAATTCAAAGCGATGTTTTGAGTATGGTGAATTACCTTTTAGTCCACAATAAAACGCATTTCTAAGTAACATGAACTTAATAATTTTCAACATGAATGCAAGTAATTAAGTTGATCCAACATAATGTTTTAAGTTAGGTGAAGAAGTTTTTTCCTACCGAAGCTTCGAAGCTCAAAAATGGTATTCGGACCAGCCCTAATTTTAAATAACACAAATGAAATGACTGACTTTTATAAGGAATTATGTATATTTTTAAACAGCTTTCCAATCACTATTTATCTTTTTAGCACCATTTTTTTAAATTGTAATATATTTCTCTTTTAAACATACATGTAACATTCATCTTTTAATATATTTCCCTTTCAAAACATTTAGATGAACTATAATATTAATATATAATAATATTAACATAATTAAAGAAGTCGTTTGACATTCGTTATAACGAGTCATTAATGTCCTTTAAATTATATGTTTCATATAATAGAACAGAAGCTATATATTGTGAATTTAAACATTTCTCGAGTCGTTTACCAGCGGCAGACGTCAGGAGGACCAGCCGAGGTTAAGGCTGTTCCAGGCGGCTTACATGGGCTCGAGCACCCGGTGATCCCCTGGATCTCACACAACCCGAAAACGTCCGATCAAATGTTTTAAATAGGCGCTATCTTTATAAATAAACCACAGATTTAAACTTTAAACAACTACATTCTCGACTGAACAACTCTTAAAACTACATTTCGTGACACAATAACAGTAGTATTTTTAAATTTCCCGCAGCACTTGCCTCTCCCAGAAGAAGCGGATTTCGCCTCGGACACGCGTCAATTTCGCTCCAAACGCTTGCTTTTTATACGCGTCCATTTCGCTTTGGACGCGCGAATGCATTCAAAATGTTCAAGCGTCAAATTTGACGCGCTATTCGCGTCCGGTGTGAACGCACAGTTAGCTACTATCAACACTCAACTCAAATTTCAGAATAAGGACTTCGAGATTTCGGTATTCGGTTACTATACAGTAGGCTATCACCAACAGAATCCTGAGCGAATGCAAATGTGTAATTAAACATAAAATTACTAACCATTCACCAGATTGAGTTTCAACTGTGTGGTCCCACTCGTCGTCTGGCATTGAACATGCATGCGCGCGGAAACTGTGGGCCGTTTACACGTCATCAAATTGTATTTTACATTAGCAGAACTTAAAATTGAATTATTTTTGATTGACTGAAAATGTTAAACTCTGACAAGTCATGATAGTATATTGAATCAATAGGCATAATTTGTGTGTCATCCAAGCTCAATAAAATAACAATTACAAGTAAAAAGTCTAACTGTATCTCAGAACTTGATTTTTTATTTCACAACAATATGTATATTTAAGTAATGACTAAAGGTCCTCTGAATTAGTTTTTAGAGTGTACGGATGGATGGATGGATGGACGGATGTACGTATGTACGGATGGATGGACGGACGTATGGATGGATGGATGGACGGATGGACGGATGGATGGATGGATGGATGGATGGATGGATGGATGGATGGATGCACGAACGGATGGACGGACGTACGTATGTACGGATGGATGGACGGACGTATGGATGGATGGATGGATGGATGGACGGATGTACGTATGTACGGATGGATGGACGGACGTATGGATGGATGGATGGATGGATGGATGGATGGATGGATGGATGGATGGATGGATGGATGGACGAACGGATGGACGGAAGGACGGACGGACGGATGGATGGATGGATGAATGGATGGACGGACGTATGGATGGATGGATTGATGGATGGATGGATGGATGGATGGATGGATGGATGGATGGACGGATGGATGGACGGATGGATGGACGGAAGGACGTATGGATGTATGGATGTATGGACGTACGGATGTATGGATGGACGGATGGATAGATGGACGGATGGACGGATGGACGGATGGACGGATGGATGGATGGATGGACGGATGGACGGATGGACGAACAGACGGACGGACGGACGGACGGACGGACGGACGGACGGACGGACGGACGGATGGATGGAAGAATGAATGGATGGACGGACGTATGGACGGATGGACGAACAGACGGACGGACGGACGGACGGACGGACGGACGGACGGACGGACGGACGGATGGATGGATGAATGAATGGATGGACGGACGTATGGACGTATGGATGGATGGATTGATGGATGGACGGACGGACGTATGGATGGATGGATGGATGGATGAACGTATGGATGGATGGACAGATGGATGGATGGATGGATGGATGGATGGATGGATGGATGGATGGATGGATGGATGGATGGATGAACGTATGGATGGATGGGTATATAGATGGATGGATGGATGGATGGACAGAGACAGACAGAACAAACAATGCAGGATAGAGACAGAATAAATGTCATATCTGAGAGGAAGCAGAAGCTGTAGTCGTGCACATGTCTATCAGTAAGAGGCTAATATGGGCCACCAAGCGAAATGAAGATGAATACATGAATAATTAAAGCTAATAACTCATCTCTGAAACACACAGGCATCGAGGGATCATCTCAAACTCTGCCTCGACATTGTTTCCATGGTCAGGGACAGATTCTATTGGATCTTTTCTGACAGTCATTAAAACCTGCATTTATTCATTTATGTATTTGTTAAAGGAACTGTACTGTCAGAGAATGCGCTGGATCAAACATGGCCTTGCAGCGTTAAGCCTTCAGTGGTTTTTACCTTCATAAAAGTGGATGAAGGCAAACTACACCCAAACTAACCAGGGCTGTGTTTCCCAAAAACAGAACACAGAACTGAGCTCACGATACATTGGGGAAACGCAGCCCACGTTAGAAGGCAATATTCCAATCACTTCTTTTCCTAAAATTTTCTCATCGAGTATCCTGTTTAATTTAGGAATATGTCAGATCAGATTACAGAAGTAAATGGGTTTCGAACGGCACTTCACGCTGACTAGATCTTTAGGATTGTACGAGTCTCCGGGATAAGTGATCTAAATGATGAGACATCAAAAGCCTTTGCTGTGAAGTCCTCCCACTTCATCATCAGAACAGCAGAGCCGAAGCGACAGGTAATAGCCTTACATTACAGAACGCCACAATCTGCTCTGCTTCACTGGAGAGGGAAGAGCAAACTTCACTTTATTGCTTGATCAATTACTGGCACTTCCCACAAACACTGTACACTTGGGTGTCCCATTACTAAAGCATCAGGGAGGGACACATTCCCATGTTGTTGTTGAGATATGCTCAACTTTTCTGTCTGTAAGCAACTATACTCATTCAACTGAACAATTCACAAATTTTAAAGCTGCAGTCCGTAACTTTTTTGGGGCTAAAAAATATCCAAAAGAATTTTTTTGAGCAAGCACATTTTCATTTGGTTGCATTTCTATTACTCGTAGTCAAATGTGACCCGCTCTGGCGAAATGAGTCGGAAGTCGCGACGGTTACATTTTAAGATATGGGCAGATTATGTGGGAAAAACAATAAAAACATTTTTTTTTTTTTTTTTTTTTTTTTGTGTGCTAATTTCAAAGAACAGACATTCAAAAATAATCTCCCAAAGTTTCGTAGTCCAGATAATTGAGTAAAGGTATTTAAAGGGACTATTATAGTTTTACTAAATTCGCTGGAAATGAACATTGTTTTTCTCAACTCTCAAGTCCCGGGTATCCCCTGAAACGTCACCATCTCTGCTCTCCAAATATGGTGCTACACGTTGTATAGAACCAATCAAAAAGCTTAGAAATGTACACAAACGCTGATCATTTGTCAATGGGAAGCCCCGTTTCGAGCTGACCGGCACGCGATTGGGTCCAGCCATCCTCCTGTCAGACTCACAGCGCTCTGTGTAAACAAGCTAGCAGATCTCCTCAGAAAGATGAAATATTATTAATTTGAGAATGTCTTGTTATATATTAATGTCTTTGGTCAAATTAAGCTGTAAAATAAATAGTTTATCCCTTTAAATGCAATTGATTTCGAAAGATATCAACAAAAAAACGGGCAAAAAACTTTGAAAGCGATTTTCTCAGCTTTTCAATTGAAAAAAGAGGACAGACAACCATAATTCAAATGTGTATATATTTACAACCATTCAAGGTATGACTTTGACTAGGATATCATTTGAAAGCTTATGGTCTCCCTCTTTCCATTAATCATTAAAGCTCAATTTTGGAAATTTGGGTCACTGTGACTGATTTTGCTGGATCAGGTCACAAATAGTGTCTAAAGGGGACCATCAAAATGATCTCAATTACCTTTGTATTAACATGGTGGAAAAAGCTTCCATGTATATATTTTACTGCACAACGGACAATAAAACATAAATTCACCTAGTACCCATAATGAAAACAACTAAAAAAACTAGATATGAAAATAGTGAATAATTCGGACATCACTATATCTGATGCTAAACAGCTGGCACAAAACACAGGACACACAACACGACTGCTAAAATATTACAAATGTAAATGTTTTCACTGATGATGGTTGTTATATATAAAAACGGGATAATCTGAAGCAACGTATATTTACATTAGCCTCTCAAGACTACAATACTGCACTGATTGACTTTACACTCAGGACGCCTAAATCGACAATCATCACATTACAGTAGCGGCATCATAAGCGTTTAATAGATGATGTTGCCCATGAGAAGACGATCATTAGAGCCAGAGCTCCAGGGAAGAGACGCGACCATGACTAACTGATCATCCCTAAACGACAGCCATTACACCAGAACCCAGGAATATATTCTCCATGGTAAGACATAGAAATGGAGTAATTGAGTGCGCTGGCCCAAAAAATTACAGTGTTAATGCTTATGGAAAGAGTGGACGGCAAAACAGATTCCCAGGCCTTATCAGAGTCGGATACACATTCAAGGCAAAAGCTCACATTTAGTAAAAAACAAAAAAAAAAAAAAAATCACTTGCTATCTGCTTAATCCTGATGTAATATTTGCAACTTTACCATGAGATTCATTAAGAACTTCATGAGAGAAGAACAAATCTGCGCGGACACGTCATCTGCTCGTTACAATCTGATTGGATGAGAAGTATTTAAAGTCCCTGTACATAAATAAACGACAGCCGTTGTGCATTACAGATAATTTTTTTCACAGTTAAAGTCTGTTGTCAAAGTGTTGGCGACATCGATACGACACCAATGTACATTAAATTTAAGCGTAACACTTTACAATAAGGTTCATCAGTTAACATTAGGTTAACTACCTTTGTTATCATGAACTAAGAATGAATAATACTTCTTCAGCATTTATTAATCTTAGTTAACATTAATTTCAACATTTACTACATTTAAATGTTGTATTTGTTAACAATAATTAATGCACTGGGAACTAACATGAACAAACAATGAACAGCTGGATCTGTATTAACTAACATTAACAAAGATGAACAAATACAGTAACAAATGTGTTGCTCATGCTTAGTTCATGTTAGTTAATACATTAAATATTGTAAACTAATGAACCTTATTTTAAAGTGTTACCATTAAACTAATATATTCTCATTAAAATAAATAATATACATTTTACAGATTCGGGGTCAGTAAGGTTTTTTTTACTGTTTTTTAAATAAGTCTCTTCTGCTCACCAAGGCTGCATTTATTTGATCAAAAATAAACAATAATATTGTAAAATGCTCACTATATTATAAACAGCAGGCAGTACCATGAATAATGTGCATTGTTTAGTAAGCTGTTATTCCCCTCCAAAGAGACTTAGGGTCCTATCTTGCACCCAGCGTAATATTGACTTTGTACACCGACGCATGTATCATTCCTATTTTGCACAGCGGACTTTTCTCTCCACAGACGCACGTCGGTAAATTAGGGAATGAACTTCCGCTTGCGGAGGCGGTTTCAGTGAAAAGAGGAGCGTGGTTCCGGCGCAAACGTTCCCTGATGCTATTTTGCAGTTTCAGAAAACAATTCCGCCACAGATCAGGAGAAACCTCGTCTAAAGTCAGTGGCGCGTTATTCAGATGCTATTTTAAGGGCGCATGCTTGGCCATAATGTAGCATGTGCACAACAGCATACACTTTGCTTCTCTCATCTACACAGACGCAGCAGTCATATTTTTGCAAACCATACATAATTACAAGGAAAAATATTACCACACGAGGGAAATCATTGTGTTGTCCATGAAGATGTGAAAAAATAGGCATAAATCTAGATTACACATTACCCAAATTATTCAGACTAACTGTAGTAATGACGGATCAAACCTGTTTGATCAATAGTGGCGGGACACATCGGTATATAAGGACATCTGACAGTGGGTTGTCCGTCAAGAACCAGGAAACTAAATTCTGAAGACTGTAAAATCACCATTACCATCATGTAAGTTGTGTGCGCCTGTAAATCCGCCGTTATAATAGCAATTCACCATGGAACAAGTGCGCCTGCTCTTAAAGGGAATGTGAGAGGGACGCTCTGATTGGTTTATTTCACGTTACGCCCAAACCACACCTATGAGTAATGAAGCGACTTCAGACCACCACATTTTAGATTTGCGTCGGGGTGCAAGAGTAATTTATCCCGCCAGTATAATAGCAACAGAGCGCACAAGGTTACTTGCGTTTCGCGTTTCGCGTTTGATACTTGCGTTTCAGATCGTTAAAATAGGGCCCGAAATGTGTGCTGTAACACCACCACCGCTGACCAATCAGCACGCACTGTCACTCCATCAGTGAACTGGCAGAGGAAACTGTGGCATTTCAAGAAATTAATTGAGTCCCACTGTCTTTATAATACGCCATCAATATCTCAGCCTTGCTGCCCATAGATCTTATGGACACAACGCTGGGAACAGAACATGAAAGATGACGGAGGATAATTGGGGTTGCGGTCAGTGTTTAGCGCTGGCTTTGAGCTCTCAGCTCAGACTGCAGGACACAGACTGATATTCCTAGCGTAAGTCCTCGCTCATTTGCCAAATAACAGCGCAATCGTTCAGCTTGATTTAATATCAGCAGAGTTCATGTGTCTAACATCCTTTGTTTTGCAGCACTTTGTTGTCTATGACATGCAGAGTAAAGTTGATTGGTACAGTATGTAGCCTCTGTAACAGATTATGGAAAAAAAATTGTTCAAAAAAACGTGTTCAAAGAGTAGTTTTCTGTCACTTTAGGGAAAACTCTCCACTTTTGCGCAACAAACAACATCAGCAATCCCACCACATGCACTGAAATGTACACCTCTTTTTTTTTATATGAATTAGATTTACATAAAGTGCCATATTCAGAAAACTAGCACTATTTGCCAGGATCTATTAACACAGCGCTATTGTTTCCCTTCTGGATGTAGGCAGTAAATGCTTTTATTTGAAATAGACAGCAGTAATTCATCAAATCATGCCATTTGTATTCATTGTTGTTGCTGGTGTTTTTGTTATTTAAATATTGTAATTCATGGAGTTATGATGGTAATAATTTCATGAATTAGATGTACATTTTTAAACTATTATTCATCATGAGTGGAATCATTCAGTCTAAATTCATCGTCTGTTGATATTACTATTTTAAGATTTTCAAAGAAAAATTGTAAACATATTTTGTTCAAAGAAATTAATACTTGTATTCAGCAAGGATTCTTTAAATTGATCATATACAAACGTGTCAGTATAAGACAATTATAATGGTACAAAAGATTTCTACTTCAAATAAATGCTGTTCCTTTAAACTTTCATCAGAGATCCTGATTTTTTTTTTTTATCACAGTTTCCACATAACAATCATAAATGTTTCTTGAGCAGTAAACCATCATATGATTAGAAGGATCATGTGACACTGAAGACTGGAGTAATGATGCTGAAAATTCAGCTTTGATCACAGGAATAAATTACATTTTACAATATATTCACATAGAGAAGTTATTTTAAATTGTAATAATATTTCACAATATTATTGTTTTTATTGTATATTTTGTCAAATAAACCGCAGTCTTGGTGAGCAGAAGAGACTTTTTCCAAAAACATTTTAAAAATCTCACCGATCTCAAACTTTTCACCGGTAGTGTATGCCTGTTAATAATTCATTGAATCACATCGTTTAATTCAAATGTCTTTCACTGGGATTCTGTTATTTGATTTGGTCTGTCATTATTGTATTCTATATTCGATAACTAAATTGTCAAGATGCATACATTTACATAAAACAGTTCAACATGTATAGACTACTTAACGTTAATGACACTATTCTTGTTGCAGAAGGAAAATGATGGCAGAATATAAAAGCATTGAAACTTCCGCGTGACAAAATGTGTTATTCTGGGACAACATATACTTGAATAAAAACTAGACTACATGCTGACTCTCATCTCCAAAATCAAAATTAACAAAAGCATCAAATCTACTTTTACACATTTTCTTATAAGCATAATAAAGCAATGCAATGCGCTGCCTCATGCTCACGATTAACACACAAAGCTAAAGGGCAAAGTTACTTTACTTTGTTCTGTCTGCCAAACCGTGGTCTCAAGGCATTGTGTGTCCTTACTGTCTAAAGCAGCGCTTTCATTTCAGAGCAAAACAATGCATCTCATCTTTCTAAAGGCCTCTCATGTTTACAATGTCCTCTCTGAGAATGACATTCCACAGTACCCTATGCAGCGTGGCACAGCTTTGAAGCCTCTCTCTGTCGAGTGTCCTCTCTCACTCTCACACCGCCTGCCAGCACAGCTCATATCTGGACAGAGAAACACTCAACACAATCTAAAGCTCAGAGACAAAAGAGACCATTTATTCTTTGAGCAAGTACTTGAGACATGCTGGAAGATGGACCTGACCATAAAAGCAACTGAAGGTGCATCTTAAAGGCACAGTTCACCAAAAAAAAAAAAAATAAATAATTCTGTGATCATTTACTCACGCTTAAGACAATATAGACATGTGTCCTCTTCCATGCAGATTCATAACATTTCCTGTTGAATGAAACTTCTTAATTATAGCCCTGATGTTTGAAATGGGAATTTTTAATACTTGAGATATTTTTTTTTTACAGCCACTTTTATTTTGTGAATCTCAACAATCTTTTGCTGCACATCTGAACTATATTTTTTTGGTTTTGCCTATACTGTGATTAAGGGAATTTGGCCTTTGTGTTATACTCCTGTGAAACAGGAAGTCATGTGTGCTAAAATATTTTTTAAATATGAATGTGAATATATAGATATTTTAATAATAAGAAGTCTAGGGGTTCCAATAATTGTGTAAATAATGAAGAAATACATTTTTAATTTCATGATCAGAAATTATGATCACAGCTGTGTTTCTTGAACATGTCGACATGATTAACAGACAGAACACAGCACAGCAATCAGGTTTACAAACCTCTCATTCGTCTAATCAAACAGAAATAGGTTGATTTTTGTAAATATCCTCATACATAATACATGCATTTCAGAGGGCTGTAATTTGACGCCTCCTACGGCCTAAAAGTGCCACTCTAGAAGAGCAAAAATCATCATAGTCTTCCATTAACTCACATTATTTTAAACCAAGAATTATCTGCATTATTTCATTACATTACATTTAAGAGTCTTAAACTATGCAATTTCCTTTAGAGGAAACCTCAGCACTTCTACCATTCAAATAATCACATGTGAGAGGGACTATATTTGATGGGACACACTATGCACAAACAATTTAATTTATGCACACTAAATTACCTAATTCTATTTATTTCATGCTTTCATGCAATAATATATTAGTAATCTCGCAATTGTAGACCATTTTTGAAAAGGTAATTTAATGCATTTTTAGTTATATTGTCCCCTGAGGGTCCTCTTACAATGTTAGCAAAGTTATTAGTGCCAATGTTTCTTGTTTTTCACGTTTACAGTCTGCTTTACATTTAAGACGTCTAACACAACTGTTAACTAAACAGTAAGAAAAAGAGTTATTACAGGGTTTTCAAATTGAAATGTGCTGCTCAAACTGTTCAGACAGAAATGATGATGGAAAGTATTAAAAATAAACTTGAGTTTCTAATGCTGCAAAAGGAATCTGCAGAAAGTTTGGAGTTCTGAAAGTTCTGGGATGTTTTCATACAGTGGCGCAAACACTCAAAAGATCAAGGAAATATTGACTGCTCATATATAGATTTGTGCACTTTAAAAGATCATCATGTGTTTTTTTTCTCTGTTTCTGTCACCTGATGGAGTTTGGCTTCCTTGCCCTTGTCACTTAATATTCAGCACTTTATATTCAGCACTTAATATTCAGCTATTCAGCACTTAATATTCTGTCAGCACTTAATATTCAGCACTTAATATTCAGCAATATTATTGACTTGAACGTACTGACACTACCGGATGAGAGATGAACTGAGCTGGACGACGACATCAATGTTTCCTCCAAACTGAATTTCATAATTGGTGAACTTTAGAGTTATTGATCCAAACTGAATCAACAATACCAATTTTATCTTTTTTAGAGCTTCTTTACAGCAGAATTTAATTTTGTTAGCATCATTGATCATTACTTTACTTTTTAGTAAAGCTGCTTTCTGTATTGTATAAAGCGTTATATAAATAAAGGTAAGATGTGCTGTGTGACACATGTGCCTCGCACCCTAAACGTCCAATCTGCAATGATTGCCTAAACTTGCAGAACTGATTCAGATTCATTACTTAAAGATCACAGTTTCTCAGTCCACTATACCACAGACTTGCTATACTCATGCCATGCCCGTTGGTGTTTGATTGACAGCTCCAGTCTTCATTCACTTTCATTATATATAAAGATGCAATCAATCAATAAATCAATCAATTCAACTTTTATTTGTCAAGCACATTTAAAAACAACACAAGTTGCCAAAGTGCTGTACATATCTAAAAACACTCAACACACAGTACTCAACAAAAAACCACTGGGTCAATATACAACACTAATCGGTATCCTGAAACCTAGGGGCAATTGTATGACACAGCGTAGAGGTGTGTTTTCAACACTTAAAAACATTCTAACGAGTCACCGGATCTGATATGCAGAGAAGACTATTCCACAGACGTGGGGCTGCCACAGAAAATGCACGATCTCCTTTGGTTTTCAACCGTGATTTGGGAACATGTAAGGCAAGGCCAAGGCAAGGCAAGTTTATTTATATAGCACATTTCATACACAGTGGTAATTCAAAGTGCTTTACATAGAAGAAATTAAAGATAATTACATAGATAATAAAAGAAATAAGAATAATTAAAACAGTTTAGAAAATAAAATACAGTGCAAACAGTCGGGACGAACAGTGGCACAGTGCTCATTCAGTAAATGCAAAGCTAAACAGTGGTAATTTAAAGTGCTTTACATAGAAGAAATTAAAATAATCAAAAGAAATAAGAATAATTAAAACCGTGTCTGAGATGGAAGTGATTGAGCAGGTTTGCGGTGCCACTGGACCTACAATCCAGGGACGTCCTCTGCTGGGGGTGGTGTCTCACACCAGTATTGCCCCACTGGGCCCCCACAGAGCACGTTTCACTTTTGCTGTTTTAAACAAACAGCGAACCTCTATACTCTCCATAGTATAGATAATCTTCACTCGCCTCGTCGGAGTGAAGCTCTCCCGTTCCCCTTCAAAATCTCTTCCAATCAGACAGCCCTAAAATTAATAAAATCTTCCTGAATCACAGTTTGGAAAAAAATAAATAAAAAATAAAAATAAATAAAATACAGTGCAAACAGTCGGACGTATTTTATATCGACCGGTAGCTATTATAGATCTTTCTTTAAAAGGATCTTCTTACGACTTACATGTATCAACTTTCTTTTCTCTTTCAATCTTCTTACGACTTGCCATCTATCAACTTCCTTTTCTCTTTCAATCTTCTTACGACTTGCCATCTATCAACTTCCTTTTCTCTTTCAATCTTCTTACGACTTACCATCTATCAACTTCCTTTTCTCTTTCAATCTTCTTACGACTTACCATCTATCAACTCCTTTCTCTTTCAATCTTCTTACGACTACCATCTCAACTTCCTTTTCTCTTTCAATCTTCTTACGACTTACCATCTATCAACTTCCTTTTCTCTTTCAATCTTCTTACGACTTACCATCTATCAACTTTCTATTCTCTTCA